>JAQGAD010002280.1:0-14258 GCA_034696625.1 Isotomurus palustris
TGCTGTGAAAATCCAAAGTATTATAATCGTCATTGTCGTCATAAACTGATTTTTGCTTGAAGTAATCTTACTCGTTTCTTAATCTAATCTATACTTACAATAATTAATTATCTTATTAGTATATTGTGTCATCTGTTAAAATTCATCCAATCCCGAAAACGCATCCATCAAATGAAACTCTCAACACCAAGGCCCGTTGACAACTAGCGCTAATGGATCAAATCTCTCTGGCGCTCCATTAACGCTAATTGTCAACGGGCCTTGTCTCAACACTGTATGGAGTGTCTTCCTTCGTCCTCGCGCCTCTCTGATTTATTTTTGCATTGAGCTGTTAGCTTGGAAACAAATTGCGTGGCCTGAACAACAGGACAGAGAGAGAGAGAATGAAGCTGCAGCAAAGGAGAACCAATTTCTCGACGGAGTCTAAAAACCTGCTTGGAAGAAGATGGAAGTGATTAAGAATTGTCGCTTGAAAGTCGAAGGGGAGTGGAAATGGAAATTTCTGCTGCTCAGCCTCGTCATTGGAGCCCTTGTAGCGATGGTAGGAACTCTGTGGCTGTGGACAGAGGAACCTGAAGGCACTAAACTGCATGAATTCAGCTCATCCACTTGAGATTGAAGAGACCTTAATAATTATCAAATGGTGTGTGGTTGATGCAGATGATGAAGGAGTGCCTCCTGAGTTCGAAGGACTCACTTGCTTTGACATCAGTCGAGATGTGGATGCTTACTGGAGGTGCTTGGTGAGGGGATACGACCTCATTCTGGAAGGGAAGCTCCCTGGGCCTTTGCCTCCGGAGGAACTCCTCAACGGAAGTGTCAAAGGTTTCGAGATTTTGAGGCGAGACAAGAAGAAGGGAAGGAGTCGAAGAGTGCGACGGAGTTCTTCGGGTCCTTACCAGCCAATGTTGGCAAACTATACACTCACCTTCAAACCCTTGGACTTAAAAGGCAAGTAGTCCTTTATGCACTTGAATGCTTGGGTTTAATTAAATGGTTTGTTGTGGCTCAGTGTACGTTGACGAGTACAAAGGCCGAGGCACTCACGACTACCGGAGAGCACAGGCCAGTGATCAATCGGAGGAGTTGTACTTCAACGATAAGGATGACCGTTACCAGCAACCTCCTCCCTGGTCCTACAAGGGATTCTTCTGTAAGCCAACATCCTTAAGTGAATGAGAACAAATTGTTATTCATTCGCTTAATTTTTGGTGCAGCTCCGAAAGACTGGCACAAGTTGGACATGAAGAAGTTTATTCAGCCGATAGACCACAGGTTGACACTGACGGAGGCCATGTTCAGGGACATTGCAGCCGAAGCCCTCTTCATGTTTCCTGATCAGTACGCAGTAAGGGATGGTTCAAGTATGTATACCCAAGTATGACTTTTGTGTATTGTAGCAGATAATGGAGAATGACAATGTCCATGTTACTCTAGCTGCAATAGCTAACCAGATGGAAATATCCAAGCTGTTCTTTTGGCATCCAAAGATGCTGAAAGAAGCGTACAATAGCTTCAAAAGCTACGACAAGATTGTTGTCGGAACGAGGGACAAATGGCCTCCAAAGTACATCTTGGACTTTTTGAACAAAACACACTCCCAAGAAATACCCTTCATAAAGCTTCTCTATCGAGGCTACTACTCGAAGACACGTGAGTTGTTTAAAGCGGTTCGGGGAAGGCGGAATACACTTGAATGAATTTATGTGTGGACGCAGGTCCGAAAGTAGTTGAGGATCTGCCGGAAGAGACGCTTATTTCTCACCAACCGAAGAAGGGGTACTACTCGGGACTCCGGTTCCTGCTTCCTCCTCCGGTGCAGGACAAGATTGTGCGGCAGTACATTGAAGAAGGCAGCCTTCCCAAGAGCTTCCACCGACCCGGTCGCAACAACATCGACTTCTACGAGCTGCAAGAATACGCTAAAGAAGTGATTCATAATTGGAAAGCCGGGACTGATCCATCGGGCAAGACAGAACAGGACTACAATCGGATGAATAGAGTGGCTCAGTGGTTCGGGGAACAAGCTGCTGAGTATCCGAAAAAGGATGGTGGAGTGTATGTGAATGAAAGTGTACAGTACAGTAAAAGTGCGCTGAAAGGTGAACTGAATGAGTCTTACATTGAGGAGACGCTCATGAAGAATCTAAACGAGAGGGCGAAGGTCAGAGAGGTCAAGACTAACTTTGTTGTTGTGAGTGAGGTTTCTTAATTGGCGTTGTGGTTTCAGGAGCAAAGAGAAGGCCCAAAGCTGAGGGAATTTTACAGCCTCCCTCTCCTCCCACAACCTTATCGAATGTGCAGACACAGCGAACCTTCGCCCATCAACATCAATATTAAGAAAGCTCACCGCTCGAGTATCCCGCCGTACTTCTATCCCTACAACTTCTGCAAGCGCTACCCAGTCAGCTTTCGCTTTCGTGATGATGGAACCAACGTCTGTAAGGGAATACCTGTTTTGTTAACGATTAGTATATTGTGATATTATGAATGAAGTCTTCAGTTAGTTGTATGTGTTGAGCAGTGATCGCGCGATTCGAGGGAGCCGGACTCTACGCAGGAGACGGGGTGGGAATCAAAGGAGGAGTCATAAAAAGCAATACGATGTTTCTCGATGAGATCCACATTCACGTTGGAGAAAGTCCCACAACTGGCTCCGAACACAAGATCGACGGAAAAGGGTACTTGACACACTTCCTGAGGGACTTTCTTCCTTTGCACTTATGAAGCGTTTTAAACTGAACTATTCTGATGAAGGTTTGCGATGGAGCTCCAGTTCATTTTCACGATAACGGGCTCTGATCCTACTCAGCCGTACCACTATGTTCTGGCGAGGCAAATTGGGGATCTCTTCCAGTACAGAGAGAACCTTGTGCTCATCATTGCCAGGGTGGTTGAAGTTAAGGTAAGCAGAGGTTAAAAGTTGCGTGAAGTTCGAGGAACTGATTTGGGTTTGATGGAAATATACAGCCGGCTGCAGAGATAGAAGGGGAAGGGAAAGCTTTGCTGTTTGAACCTTTGGCTCAGGCTGCCAGTGTGTTTCGAATGCAGCAAAGCAATCGCACCGGTAAGAAGTATCGCGGGTACAAAACGGAGGAACCAGTCTGGGCTTTAAGTGACTTCCTTCCTCGCGGAGAGTAAGCGACCGCCTCAATCATTTCGTTTTTGTTGTGCAGGACGGAATTGCAATATCCGTAATATTTCTAATTATATTGTGAATCCACAGGACCTTCTACACGTACCGAGGAAGCTTGACGACCCCTCCGTGCATCCCCTACATCTTTTGGTCTATTTACGCAACACCCTTGCAGATCACTCCGGAACAAGTAGACCTCTTTATTGATAAAAGTAGTGACGATCTTTGAATTTTTGTGTAAAGTCTGACTCTCGGTTATACTTTGTAGTTTCAGCAGCTACAAATTTGGCCAACGCCTGGAACTGATGACTCACAATTTCTAGCAGGAAATGTTCGTCGTATGGAAGATGTGTACGTGGATAAGGAGCACGAGCCAGGTCTCACCCAGGAAGAGATAGATAAACTGCGGACAGCCCGAGAAAATCGAGTTGTGCTTGAAAGTAGACCCAACATGACCATCTCTGCCGAAGACTACGAGTTCGACTACTATGCAACCTCTTCAACTCTCCACCCTCAACATCTACTCGAACTCTTCGCTCTACTTGTCTCCATTTACAATCTTCTTTAAACCATTAAAATAATCGAATAATGTGAAATTAGATTAAGTGCGCATTTGCATTTAGTTATATTAATATGTTTCTAGAATAAACAAATTATGTTACCAACTGATAAGGCAATAAAACAGCTAATGTATCGATTAAGTAATACAACAAAAGAACCGTGTTTACTTTATTGAGAAACAAAGTTAGTCAAGTACTTTTTGGGGAACTCGCGTTTGAAGGGGAAATCCTTGACTGCCTTTCTTCCTGGCTTTTGTCCGATCCCAATCATGAGCTGAAAAATCCTTTGAGCTAGAATCTTCCTATCCATATTGAACTCTTCACCGGTTTTCTCTTTGGAGACGATCGACTGCACCTCCTTTTGCATCCACAACTTTAAATGGTCAATATTGACCACACTTTTGTCTTCCATATAATGGATGAAGGTTTCAGAAAGATCCTGAAAGAAAAGCTCCAGTAATAAGTAATTCGTTTACAGTACAATGCAAATGAGCACGTATAATTAATAATACAGTTTACCACTAAATTAAAAGGTGTTTCGCACAAAGCAATTGCCTCCTTCCACCACTTCCAGACTCCTTCGCAGTCTCCTTTGATAAAATACGCGATCCCCAAGTAGAAGTACATGTCTGCTCGTTCGAGAATAGTCCAGCTTTCCGATTCAGGACTGTTCACCTTTTTCAGCATGACAGACAGCACGTCAGCTTTGTCCCCCTTGCCCAGTAGCGACTTGAAGTACTCCATAGTTGCACCATAATGGTAAGGATCTAATTCAATTGCTTTGCTGAACCACTTGAAAGACTCATCAAGTTGTCCCAAACTCATTCGGTACAGAATTCCCAATCGGTGAGTGGTCTTTGCGATCCCAGGATTTGTTTCGTAAGCAGCAATGAGAGTCTTCAAGGAAAAGTCGATGTCAAAGTAGCGGAGAGGAACGTAACGAGCAAAGTAGTCGGACACAATGCTGTTGATCATCACATTCTTCGGATATTTCAAAGCGAGTTCACTGAAAGGAAACATAAAATAATTAAAATACTTCAAAACAGAATGAATAATTCAATATTTTAAATTCGAATAAATAAATATTATTCTAGTCTTCTTACGCGCACTGATCTTGTAAATATCTTATAGAAGCCTCAACTGTATTGAGAGCAAGCGACCCCAAGAAAAATCGTCCACTGCATTCGCGAATAATTCCAATGAGAGTGTCCAATACGCTTAAAATTACAAATGGATTGTCTGGAGCGATGGAGAAGGCATTCTCCAACACATTCATTTCTTCAGAGGCAGGAAACCTCTCCCTACAAGCAAGATCTCGTCGCTTCATTCTTAGGTGGTCAGCCAAGTACAAACACAGTTCAAAGTTAGATTCATCTTTCTTCACAATCTAAGTTAAACAAACAAGAAACAAGAGACTTTAAAATAATGGTCACTGATACACCAAGAACACTATAGTTCAAGAACTAAAATTTCTACATACCTTTCTAAGCTTAGCCAGACGATCTATTGGATTTAATTTGAATTGTTTGTGGAAGACAACACTCATTGCCCCCACAGTTGCTTGACTAGGCAAGGACAAGTCTTGAAACGCAGGAACGGCTGTGTCAGAGATTCCCATAGCTTTTCTCCAGTCCTCAGGCAACAGAGAACCGAACATTCCTCGTAGAGTCTCATAAATAAAATTGTAAGCAGATTGTGCATTGTAGTCTTGCTCTATTCGAGGATCATTGATAAGCTGCTTGAACTGCGACATTTCTTGCCAGAACATCCGAGGCTGTGGAAGTGCAAACGCACAAAACACTTGGATGGCTTTGAAGGCCATGATCTCCGACGGTTTGTAGTCCAAATAGTCCTCCACATCCGTCTGCCCTTCTTTTGTATTAAATTGCTGTTGCATACTCACCAGAACTTTCTTTAGGACGGCTTTATTCATGAGCAGCACGTCAGGTTCTCCAATAAATTCGCACAGCGCTTTAAGGTAGTCCACGACATCGTTTTCCTTCGACGCGGTCGCTAATTTATTGATATTGATTCCCTCGTTCTGAAGCTGAATTTCTTTCTTCTCTTGCTTATCTTCCAATTTTCCAGCCCCATCTATCACTTCGTGGAGTTGTCGCCGCAAGGGAAGGAGGAATGAGTCCACAACGAATCGTATATCTTCACCTTCAGGAGGACATTCTTTGTTGTTAATTGCCGCTATCTGTGGCTTCATGACGTCAACGTCTACTGGATTACCCACGTTAATCTCCATCTGACTCAAAACTATGGCCACTGACGACAAGTCGACTTCCTCCGCCCTCTCCAACCTCTCAGACGCGGCGTCAACGTATACATCAGACATCTGTCCATCTCTAACCTTGCCCTCCAGTGACAACGACATATTTGCGCTATTTTAAACAAATAAATTATCAGAGTCAGTAATCTAAGACTCGTTAGCTAGTTCAAATTTTCAAATAGTATAAAAGCATTACCTCAGTGCCCCACACTGAATTACTACGCGTGACTCACGTCAGTTCCGAGGGAGATACGACGACAGGCAGACGAAACGACACGGGAGTTGAACGCAAGAATATTCGAAATAGTCGCTCTGCAGCAGGCAAGAATTGATTTGAAATTTGAATTAATGCAAGACGTGATGGCTGAAGTTTCTTGTGGTGCAGAATGATTGATCGAGTGGAAGTTGTGGAATAGAATACGGAGTTCACGTTGTTCATGTTCAAGTCTCACTGTGCGCAATGAATTAAGTGGAAAGGCGCGGAATTCAAATCTGCTGGAACTGAAACCATGTTCGGCGAAGAATTCCCACAACATAAAATAATTCGTAGTATTAATTTTCGTTAAGTAGTGAACTACTTGCGTGAATATTTAGTGACGAGGTATTTCAAAATAGAGGAAGGAGGTGATGGGGGAAGGCATTACTCAGCTCTCACTTTTCCAGCGTTCCAGCAGACCTTACTAGTAATTCTAGTAGAGATTAATCGTAAACGAGTTACGTAACTTTTGAAAGTGGAGTCAGTGAATAATTTAGATTATGATTCGACTAACTGCGTGTCAACTGTGTCTTCTCCAGCGATCAGCCACAGCATCGATCTCTGCCAGAACTTTCTCAATCGGAAAAGTAAGACTTGGACTCGGACTTGGATGCTTCAGTAATTTAATTTACCTGATAAATGCGAAGGTTTACTATTTTCGTTGTTCTTCCAGGTGAAATGGCGAAAAGCAGCTTTGCCAGCGTTAAAGCAAGTAGAGGATTTATCATCTGAAGTCGGAGAAGAGGAGATACGAGATGTCAGGACGAATGTAGCTGGAGCCGAGGCCAAGACAGAGACTCATGGAAGGTCCATCGCTTCTATTAAGCCAGTTGTATTGGATAAGGAGGCGCTGATTCCTTTGATGCCGAAGGTGGTGAAGGAAGCCCCCATTTCAGATGCTCCGCTTAAACTCGTGAACGCTGTGGACCCTAAAGTTCTCGATGAGGCTGCGAAAGAAGCTCAGCACCTTGATCTATCGAAGTTGCCCATGTACTACTTGGGTTTATCTAAGTCGAGGCTGACAGGATTGGTTGTGGTCACAGCAATGGCTGGATACGCTCTTGCTCCTGCTGCCTTTGCAATCGTGCCATTTGCAAGTCTTACGCTAGGAACAGCGCTTACTTCAGCCTCTGCCAACACAATTAATCAGATCATGGAGGTGGAATTTGACTCGCAGATGGACAGAACGAAAAACAGAGTTCTCGTACGAAATCACCTAAGGTAAGAAAGGCAAACCACATGACAATGAAGTTGAGAATTCAGAAGAATGAAAAGTGTAATTCTTTTTGTAGTATTCAACACGCTCAAGCGTTTGCAGCAGTGAGTGGCCTAAGTGGAGTGGCTTTACTCGGTCTTGGTGCAAATCCTCTGACAGCAGCGTTAGGCGGCCTCAACTTACTTCTGTACACTTGTATGTATACGCCGATGAAGCGACGGTCGATCGCCAACACTTGGGTGGGGTCCGTAGTGGGAGGAATTCCTCCGTTGATGGGCTGGGCAGCGTGTACAGGCCAACTTTCTCACGGAGCTCTTCTTCTTGGAGGAATTTTGTACGCTTGGCAGTTCCCTCATTTCAACGCTTTGTCGTGGAACCTCAGGAAGGATTATGACAAAGCTGGCTACAAAATGATGGCCATTTCTCATCCAGGTGAGATTAATTTTCGATGCATAAAAAGTATAAAATGCTATTTCTCTATTGTGTAGTACATACTCAATGATTTACTGAAATTTCAGAACTTTGCAAGAAAACCTCTGTAAGATACAGTCTGGGAATAGTGGCCATGTCTAGTCTCGCTCCAGCTTGTAACGTCACATCGTGGACATTTGTCCTGGACTCCTTACCCCTCAACGGCTACCTCGTTTATCTAGCATACAAATTTCAACAAGACGGAGATTCTGCAAGCTCACGCAAACTTTTTAGATTTAGTCTTATACATCTTCCTGTCTTAATTATGCTTATGATGATTAGCAAACAAAACTATGCAGAGAAGAAATGTACCTCCACTTCTCCTGAGTTAAGTCAAGTAGGTAAAAGTATCGAACATCCTCACCCTCCCCCACAAGCTGTGTTAAGTATTAGTGAAGCAACTGCTAGTTTAAAATAGTAGTAATGCGTTTAGAATGTAGACAATCGGGTTAGAAGAATCCTCTCGCAATAAATAAATGACGCATTCTCTTTTGAATGATATAATAACAGAATATCAGTATCTATTTTTATTCGTTATTCACCATTTGATTATCTAGGGTTGTACTAAAATTTAGAGAAGAATCTGAATTATTATTTCTTCATTTCTGCAGCAAGAACTAATGTCTCCTCTCGTAAATCTTCCATTTTACTTTGAATGAAGTCGGTGATAACTTTCCGTTTAACTAGAGCACTTTGATCACGAACACTTTCAACGACAGGTTGAATGTCCAAAGGTTGTCCAACATTCACAAATACAGACTTCCCTATTCTTGGGAAATAAGGACTCTTGTTGGGTAGTATGTCTGCCATTCCAGTGTGCCAGAAAGGAATAACAAGAGGAGTCGTCTGACACTCAGCGATAATTCGTCCAACTCCCCATTTCAATCTGTACAACTTTTCTCGTTCCATGTTGATTCTTCCTTCAGGAAAGACGTGGACCCAGTCTCCATCCACATTCATTCGATCTATGCAGAAATCGACGCCTCTTTGGTAGACGCCCATTCCTCGGATGATAGGAACGCATTTGCCGTGACTGAAAAAGGCCGAGTGAAGAGGACGAGTGAAACAAATGTCGTGAGCTGCTAAACTCCATCGCATATTGTCGTGATCTAACAACTGCTTTGGGGTCATTACCAGTCCTGTGGATTAATCAACAGAAAGAAATGTAAATTAAAGATTGGGTACTATAAATGACAAATGAGTGCAGATCTCAAAGAGAAGCAAGAAAACGCACCGATTAGGGCCGGGTCATCCCAACAAGACTCGTGATTAGAGACAGTGATTAATGGTACTCCTGTAGGACGTTTGAAAACAGCGTCGATTAATGTGTCCTGATTCCGAATAGCCCGTCTATTTAAAGCTGTAAAGCAGGGAAATGTTGTTAGTGATTTGTCAACCATCATCAGTAATCAACTCGTCACCTTACCAAACAGAGCTTTTCCTCCTAACATTCCCACCATAAAGACACAGTACTTGCTACGTAATTTCCACCACCGATGCGGCTTCGTAAGATCAGGAAACGGCCATTTGAAGTTGAAGGTTGACCCACGAACGACGCTCTGCATTTTGCTGGAGGTAATTGGTGCTGCAGCAATGAAGAAGATTGTTGTTGCTCTTTAAAAACTCCTGCAAAAATGCAAGCATGAAGCATCAGAATTTTGTCATACAAATCTAAACTTCAGGATTCAATGCATGCTAGTTGATTTGCCGCACCAGTACGCACCTTAATTTAGCTAAATTACATTTATACCATGAACAGTTACTGAAGGCTTTTTATACAAGTATCAAATCTATACAAATTAGTTATGTTCCCAAGATTTGAGATTTTACAAAAGGCGAAAATAATCCTGAAGACTACAAATCGTCCATCACAATTCTAAGACTTTTAGGTACATCACTTTCACTGCTCGTAATGTCGAAGTTCAGTTTGTAGTTGAGTGAAGCTGCGTGTACAACGAATGCAAGCAAATGGTCCAACATTGCTTTGTTGTCCTTAAATGTTTCCTTCTCTCTCAGAAGCTTCAGGTTAGCAATTATGTTGCTCCCTCCAGAAACAGCTTCAATTATATGCTGAGCTCCGTCTGTTATGCTGATGGTGATCGCCAGAAGTGCCAACACTGACTGCCTTACATGAGGATCTTCGTGTGCAATGAAAGCTCGAACGAGGTCTCCCACTATAAAATACAAAATAAGCCAACACATACTTCGTCTACACATATATGACGTAAGAAGTTCAGTTACCTTGAGTGGCAATATTTCCCAAATGAGGACACGCACCGCTTCCTGTTTCTAAAATAATTCTTCCAAGAAGTCGAAAGACCTGAGACAGTAGCATGTCATTCGATCCACCGTGAATTTTTCTTTGTTCAGCGTCCATAAATTGACAAACACGAGCCATAAGCCGATTTGCTACAGAAACCCAGGCTATGGGGACTAATTTGTTTGAGTAGGCTTGATTCACCGGTGGACTTAGGTTCTTGTTCTTTCGCTTTTCTTTTGAAAAGTATCTTGTTTTAGCTTCAATCCTTCGGTCTACGATTTCCCTCCAACTTAAAGGCCTTCCCGAGTCGTCAAACGCAGCACTGTCTTCTTCCTGAGGCTGAAAGGTCTTTAATTCCGGATTTTTCTTGCACTGAACACAAACTCTGCTAGTACCTTTTCTAGTATCACAATATTTAGATACAAACTGGTAGCAGTACGATCCCCACTCTTTCCGATTTTTCAGGCAAATGTGATGAAAGCAAAAATAGCACTTTCCATTAGATAGAAGCTGGATAATGTCAGCATATTTTCTGAGTAAATTCATTCGTTGTCCTGTGGTGTAGTGGTCGCTGTCGAAAGCACTTTGGGCAATGGTATCAAAAACTTCTGGTGGGTGAGCATTAGCCAACTCATACAGAGCAAATAGCACAGGAATATTCATAAGTCCCTCCAAGCTTTCGAACTCCACCAAAGCTCTGCAAAGTAGCGAAGTACAACAATTACAGAAGTATTACCTTTCAATTATTATTAGCAGTAAGATCATAGAAGGGAATTACTGCTACTCACTTGCATAAAATTCGTGCCATTCGAGCATCAATCTGCACCTTCGACGTCAACAGAAGTGGAATCCTCATTACAGCAATGTACTTCAATGCTTCCATGTCACTTTCACTCTTTGAGCATTTTTGATCTCCACCTTCGACCAGAACTTCTACTATGTCGCTGAAGTAGACAGGCATTTTCACCTTCCTCGACATTAACGACATCACCGTCTCGTTTACGGGAAGTTCCGGTTCATCATCACCTGCATTATACTCGTCACTGTCATCTTCCTCTTCAAGATCTTCCTCCAAAACCTCATCATCACTGTCAAGTACTTCAATATCCTCCTTCACCCGGACATTCTTCACCGACTGTGCCAATTCGTCTAACGTTTCCTCACTCTCCTCCTCTGCTCCTTTCTCGTAGAATTCGATGATTTCTTTGAAAACAATATGTCCACAATTGAATCTCAGTTTTTCCTGCTTTTTTTCTTCTTCTGTCTTATCTGTCTCTTTTGTGCGAGGAATTGTGTGCAACTCTCCCATCACTTGAGCCAAAGCCATTCCACATGCCCGTTTCTCATCGACAGTCGATTCCAAACACCTCGCGACGCTGTCAAACACTTTCACAGCATCAACTAGCACACCCGAAGTGTCGTTTCCAAATTGTTGCTTTATCTGTCTTGCTAAAGCTACTAAAGCATAAGTTGCTGGAATAAGTGTATCACAGTTGACTACTGAACTTTCACAAAGGCTCTGCCAATTAGAAACGCATGTCTTCCACACGTCTACAATCGTCTCTGACGAAATCGTAGAAGTTGTAGTACAAGTGAAGTAGGCCCAATTCACCCAAAAAAGTTTATTTTTCGTTGGAGTCTTCAGAGGAATGCTGGAGCGTAGAATGTGTCTCCATGAAGAAGACTTGAAAAGGAATTCTTCTGGCGGATGAAGCAATGTAACTGCAGGACTGTATAAGTTAAATTATAGCTTAGTCAATGATCAAGTAAGAAAGACAAACTAATTGACTAGCAGTTTAACATACCAAGTTTCCTTTCTTCCAGCAAGAAAAAGAGTTCTGGCCAGTTTCGTTCCAGTGTGTG
This sequence comes from Isotomurus palustris, assembly GCA_034696625.1. Taxonomy (NCBI): domain Eukaryota; kingdom Metazoa; phylum Arthropoda; class Collembola; order Entomobryomorpha; family Isotomidae; genus Isotomurus; species Isotomurus palustris. Next base: position 12,038 of record JAQGAD010002280.1, read on the forward strand.
ATCCCACCCCCTTAAAGACCTTGGCTATTAGTCTCCTCGCTACGAAATTGTATTTCCATTGCTCAGCCCCCGACTCTACAAACTGAAAGAAGTTGTTCCTAACAGCATTTCCTGCGTCTTCTCCGAAGAAGTTATCCGCATCTGAGTGAAACCGGAGGAATAGTTTGTCCAGGAAAGTAGCCACTGGCTGCGAATGAATCGTTCCGCTGTAGTAATCATCCTGAACTCCGTAGGCGAGTGTGGTGATTGCGAGGAGGACTTGATTGAGGGAGTAACTGAGGAAGTCATTCTTACTCAGGACAAACGTCTCAGGAAGAGCAAAGATGAGTCGGAAGAAGTTGTTCCTCTTCGTTCAGTACATCAAAAACCGTAACATTACTTTACTGAATAATTTAGCTTCTCACGACCCAATCAAAGTACCTTCAGTAACTGTTCACTTTCCAACCAATATAAAAGTAATACTTTAAGTCTATAGAAAATACTTTAATCCCGCTTACCTCACTTCCAGCCCAAGAAGCGTTGTCTCCGATAAGGGCAAAGAATACCAAACACTCGGCAGTGTAATGTTCGCTTATCCACCTGGTCACAAGTTTCCTCAGAAGAGTTCCTAGTCGCTGCTGATCCACCTGCCCTTCTTCTTCGCTTTTGCTCGTTTCTTTGAGTCCCCCAAAGTCTCTTGTTGGTCCAGCAGTTGAAGACTGACTTGTTCCTCTTCCTTGTCCTTCACCCGATGACCCTGACGAAGATTTCTTGAGCTCAAGAAAGATGCTGAGAGCTTCAACAGGTAGCCCTTGGCTGATCACCAAATCTTCTATGTCTTTCGGCAACCCTTTTTCCACTGCAGAAAGAGAGTACGTCACTTTTCCAGAAGAACGACAAGTCTTTGAGGCAGTAGCGTTCTGAGTAACGTGTCGAAGAAGCGTTTCCAACAAGTTCTCCCTGAATTCCTTGCTCTTCTGAGCTCTGTTGGTGTCGTCAGAAAGTGAGAATCGAGCACTGCGATGGGTTCGATCCCAAATGTTTTTAATATCGGCACTTCCTCCAACTTCCTTCTTACGAAAACTTGGCGATGACGGAGGTGATGGCGTCAGAAACTCCATTTTACTCGAACACACTCATTTTAAATTTTGAAAACCCAAACACGCTGACAAAAAACAATGGAAATGGTCGGTCTTTTTCTATCTGCAGAGTTTCAAGTCCGCTCGGATTCGGGATGAAAACTCGATGACAGGAGTTCACAAAGCCCCCTAGGTCTCCCAGCGTCATACTTACCGATTACTTACAGACGCAGACGTCAATTTCACGTGTATGGAGATTTCGTTTTGGTAATCGAACCTGATTAATTATTGTTATCTCATTGTTAGGTCAATCATAGTTATCACGTAGCACAGATGGCCACTGGCGGACACTCTCGTTGAGTTTAGATACATAATCATGTAAAATAGCTTATCTGTGACCATGCCGTGACAATAAATATTGATAAGTGAATGAAACTAGTGTTGAACTCAGTTGTTTAAAGAAACATCTGTGTCCAAAGTTAGTCCAAATTGGAGGATTGTAGCAGTGACAATGAACGTCGGAGCGAAAATCTTCTTCTCATTTGTCGTTATGTAAGTATAAAGTGTTCTTTTACGGGATAAAGGTATCTTCTAATTAAGACTTTGGGAATGGGTACTTATCGGTTTGTATCCCAATTTTCAAAATCTAGAGTTAATGCGGTGTTCAGCAGTTACACGGTCTTGTTCTTCATCAAGCTCACACTGCGTTACTTTAGACTTCGGAGGGATTTGCCAATTTGTCGCAGATAGGAGCAGAATAAGCAGAATGGGAAAGACGGCGAGAACCACTGCAGTCTTCTCCAGCTTCAGGTGATCTTCCCAGTTTCTCCTCCAGTGGGCAAGAAGGAAGGTCCCTGGGAGGGCCATCCTACTAACTTCCGCTGCAACTGAACTCCAGTCTTCTGCAGTCGATCCCAACGTTGTATTACCACTGCCTGCGACACAATCACCGCAGAATGACCTCCGTAAGTTTTCTCATGTTGCCCCTGCAAATGTCACAGCGTAGTAAATGACTGCTCATAATAATGAGTGGATACATTTGCAGCTCCAGCTTACGATGAAGTGTTAGAAGGAGGCTTATCATGTTGATGCGATGTTCTAAGTTCCTTGTGAAGTGGAATAAGTGCTGGTACAAATTGATGTTAAGGGTCACAATAAGAGAA
>JAQGAD010002281.1:0-14244 GCA_034696625.1 Isotomurus palustris
AATGCTGAGTGTGGGGAGGAAGTCCATTCATTCATTTGGTATTTGGTGTTGCAGGGTTGACCTTCAACCGAGGCAGGAAAGTCCTAAGGTAGTTTCAAAAGGGATTTTTGCTGGAGCCCGTGTCATTAGAGGTCCTGATTGGGATTGGGGGAATCAAGATGGAGGCGAAGGTACTGAAACTGCTGAATCAGGAGGAGATGGATTCCCAGTTGATTTTGATGATAGTAACGAATGGTGTATTGGTGAATTACAGGGAAAGTGGGTCGAGTTGTAGATATACGAGGATGGGATCATGAAAGTGGTCGATCAGTGGCCAATGTGATCTGGAGCTCAGGCTCCACAAACGTGTATAGGTTAGGTCATAAGGGGAAAGTAGATTTAAAATGTGTGCAGGCATCGTCCGCTGGATCATACTATGTTAACCACTTGCCTGTCTTAGGTATTAAAATAAAAATCTGCTTACTCCACGAGAATCTCTCCTGCCACTCCTTCAACCTTGAAGATAATCTTTTATATGTTTCCTCCTTACAGGAATGCCAACTACGACAATAAATAGGAATAGCACGTCAGGTCTGATGAAGCCACTTACAGTGAAACATTCATTCAACGTGGGAGACAAGGTCCAAGTCATACCGGATGTTGCTAAGCTTAAAGAAATGCAGGAGGGACATGGTGGATGGAATCCGAAAATGGCTGAAGTGAGTGTTATTATTAATATGGACATGCGACTCACATGCACGGCATGGGCAATCTAATGATTCACCATTCCTATCCTGTTTGTGTGACATTCGTTTGAATGAATTCTCATCTCGATTCCTGTTTGCTAACATTTCAGTTTGCTGGAAAAATTGGTACAGTCCATCGTGTTACGGATAAAGGAGACATCAGAGTTCAGTATGACACGGGAATTAGGTGGACAATAAATCCTGCAGCTTTGACTAAGAAGACGTCTTACTCTGTGGGCGATACTGTCTACGTACTAAACAATTATGCAAAGGTTAAAGAGCTACAAAAAGGCCATGGAGAATGGGTAGATGTTATGAAAGACATTCTTGGAAAAACGGGCACGATAGTCAAAATATATACTGATAACGACTTAAGAATTAACTTTGGGTCCTCTGTGTGGACGATGAATCCCTTAACGGTGAAGTTGGTGCGGAGCGATGGATTTGAAGCTAATAACTCGATGTATGCCAATGCCAATTTCAGGGAAGAAATAAGTAAGTGACCTTTGAAAAATAATGAAGTTATTGATATGCAAGTTGTTCCAAAGAATACATTTAATGAGATTGGATCGATTCTTTATGTGCAGGCCAAGATCCTATGTCATCAATGTTGTCTCATTTGCAAGAAGAATGCCATATGCAACCGGACTCCTTAGATGTAGCCATTAACGTCGAGAGATTCGTGAGGGAAGCAGCCCAAGGAAGAGTCGAAACTGTAAAGAAGATTATCTCCAAAATGAGTGACAAGGTGAATTTTTAAAAGATTGTTTTTGAGTGAAACAAAACAGTGTGGAGTGAGTTGTGAGCAGATAACAGCATGATTATTACCAATTATACTGCGTTATCATCCTGAAAGAAAGTGATGATCTTTTATAATATGATTGTTTTCTGTAATAAGTAGTTTGTGAACTAATTGTAATGATTACAATAGGTAGAGATGATTTCTAATTCAGTTTTTGCTGATTTGGTTTTTTGTTAGATCAATCACAAAAGTACGGGAAAGACAGCTTTGCAAGTTTCAGCTCACCAAGGGCACATGGAGATTGTAGGGCTGCTTATCGCTGCTGGAGCTAACCTTGAGATTTCCGATGATGATGGGGATACAGCTCTCCACTACTCAGCTTTTGGGTAAGTCCTGAATTAAGTCTCTCTAACTGTTCGGATTCTTAATGTAAGATTGCTTTTGTAATTAATTTAGAAACCAGCCGTTGATTATGGATGCACTTCTGAAAGCTGGAGCTCTTGTGGACGCAGTAAATAAAGCTAAATACACTCCTTTGCATATATCTGTGAACAAACAGTATTTGGAATGCGTCAAAATTTTACTACGATATCGATGCAATGTCAACATTCAAGTGAGTGGAAGTTTTTGATGTCTCATCTTAGAAATTTTTATACTAGTTTGTAATAATTTATGTTGCGCAGGACTCTTACGGCGATACAGCTTTGCACGATGCCATTGGAAAGGACCACAGAGATATTATCCACTTCTTCGTGAACACTCCAGGAACAGACTTTACTCTGAAGAACAACAGAGGATTCAATGTTCTTCATCACGCAGCTTTAAAAGGAAATCATTAGTAAGGCCTGCACCAGTATATTAATTAGTCGAGCATTGCAGTTTTTGGATAAACTTCATCTTTGGTTTGACTTTACAGTGCTGTAGGCAAACTTCTCGGAAAAGCCAGACAGCTCGTTGACGTCCAGAAGGACGACGGATTCGCAGCTTTACATTTAGCAGTTCTCAATGGACATTATTTGGTTGCTAAAACTCTTATAGAAGATGGACAAGCAGACATAAATATTAGAAACAATAGGAAACAAACAGCCCTAACTTTATCAATCGCACAAGGATACTCCGAATTAGTTGAACTTCTAGTGTCCAAAGGAGCAGATATTTCGGTGGAAGATGAAGACGGGGATACTCCCCTCCATACCGTCCTTACGAGACATTTCGACAGTCAAGTCCACCAGCAAAGCAGTCATTTGCCAAACCCAGTCGTAGCAATGGAGCTGAAGAAACTTGACAATGCTCCTCTCATTGCTGAGGTATGCATGTGTATAAATAATATTGATTATGTTTGGAGTGAGTTGTGTGCAGATAACAGCATGATTATTACCAATTATACTGCGTTATCATCCTGAAAGAAAGTGATGATCTTTTATAATATGATTGTTTGCTGCACAAAAGTTTTTTAGATTAATTTAGTGGGATTTGATTTTTATATCCCTGGGTGGTAGCTTAAAATATTCTGCGTAACGTAAAATGGATTCTTCTAATCTGAATTGTTAATGCAGATATTCGTGAACCTCGTGAAATTCGGATGGTCTCCTACTGACGAGGAAACTCCGGCTGTGGCATTAGCATGTTTTATCATTCAAGCAGGAGCAGATGTCACCTCAAAGAACAGGAAAGGCGTTACATCACTTGATCTCATCCGTTCCGATAAACTAAGGGACACTCTTAACTTTTATTCAGCTCATTCTAGGTAACCTACAATTCATCATCCTAATATAATGCATTAATTCTTGTGTGTCTCAGCTCTAATTAAATTTCTCTATGTAACAGAATGCGAGGTTTGTGCATAACCGACCCAGCTGCTATGCAAGCAAGTCTACAAGCTGGAGCATCGAAACCAGAAGTCCCCAGTACTTCTGGGACATCTGGGATCGTTCCATTAGTGTACGGAGCTTGCAGTTCCTCGGCTGCAGCAAGCAGCGTTCCAATAATGGGAAATGACGTTCCAGCAGAGTGTATGCTTTGCGCTGAGGTGACCTACCTGATATACTTTGATCCCTGTGGTCACGGGGTTGTGTGCGAAGAATGCTGCATCCGCATGAAAAAGTGTGTAAGCTGTCAGCAAGTCATAAGAAGGAAAGTGAATCGTTTTGGCCAAAGTATTAGTGCAGAGAATAGAACTAGCAATACGGCGACGCTGAAGACATCAGCAGAACCTCCGCGGTATAACGACAACATGTGCGCAGAGATTGAGGAAGCTTACTACTGTCCAATCTGTATGGAGAGACGACGAAACATAGTATTTCTCTGTGGTCACGGAGCTTGTGAAAAATGTGCAGACGCGCTGTCCAAGTGTCACATGTGTAGGACGCCAATCAAGCAGAAAATCAATTTGTATTAGACTCCATAAGGCGAACAAACTAATGAGGCATTATCTCCACGTTTTAAACTTACCCTGTACGGTTTTATAAAGTTACACACGAACTTCTGTAAGAAAGCATGTGTGGTGGTGTTGATGAACCGTTGGAAATCAGAGTGTACTGTGATTTTAAGTCTAATTATTTCCTTGTGTAGCTAAAACTGCCAATTTGTAGCTTGTTTCATGTATAACAATCTTAGTTTGTAGTTACCTTGAGAGTCACACGAATTTCTAGTCAGCCATGGGGGTTATGTACGTACGTAATTACACTGACTACTCAACTTGTTATCTGTAACCTACAAAAACACCTGAAGTCCACAAAAGATACACATTGAGCAATGTCCGTTAATATGATTATGCCAAACTAATAGAAGATTTTTTAGGTCTGATACTTTCTACTAATGAGCTAATAACTCACTCTACAAACACACACACACGATATACATCATCATCATTTGATTCATATTGTCCACACAGGACACATCAACAGTATTGTGCATACAAAATGAGAAATCAAGTGCAATACAAATTTTATTTGCAACCGACTAATAGAAATAATTAATAGAAGTTCTTTCATTGAAATGTGTTTGTGTAAAACCTCGAGTAATTCCAAGGCAGACTACTAATAATAAGATTATTCGTTTGTGTTGCTAAAAATTGAGCTAGAAAAATGTAACTTAATAATCCCCTCCTCCAGTAAAGTTTCAAACTTACTTTTAGCGAAGTATAAAATAACATTTTTTGCTCAATTTGTACTGTCGTCGATAGCGTTTTAACTTTAACTTATTTTGTCACAAGAACCTTCGCGATGTTTTCAGTCATCAAAATGAGAATATCCTGAAACAATTTTTTGGAAAATATAATTTCATCTGCTGACTTGAATTGAATGAAACATGTTGATTGTTGATTTTTTGTTCATCTAGTTTTAAGGCGTCAGTTAATAGTCATCACATGCTTAAGTATGAAGTAATAGGTTAAAAAGTACTCGCAACTCAACAAACAATTCAGTTTCAATTTTAACTCGATCCTCTCCTCACCGTTTCCGGTTGAATTTTGTATTGAATAAAGTTTTACTAAAATTTTCACTTTGAATTAACGACAACGACTACTTGCGAAAAACTAAAAAAGAACTTCAGCACTTCTGCATCATAAAATTCATCAGAGAGCATATTTACAAGCATAAAAATTGTAAGAATTGTTAAAACGGAGATTATAAACTCTCAGCTGGATTCTGGATTTCTTCTCCCTTACGCGTGAGCTTGCGTTTGATGAGATGATGGGGATGATGACTTAGCAAGGATGGGAAATTGCTCCAAAACTTTGTCATAAACTTTAATATAGACATCTTCAATTTCACCATCCGCATCTAGTTGAAGGCACGGGGGTCCTTTAACCGCTCCGTAATTTTCAATTAAACTGTTATAATGGTAATCACGCAAAAACAATTATGATACGGTCATTAAATTAATAAGCTTGTGTGTTTAAGTAAGCATCTGACCTTTCTCTGAAGGCAGGGTTGTTGGCAATCGCCTGTTCTTCCTTCGTGTTGGTAGTATTTCTAAACGCATGTCTATACTGTCTCACCTTCTCACTCACAACTAGGAAAATAACTAACTGCGGTTGGAGTAAATCACTTGGCCAATTAAACCAATCTTCAGGCAAGTAAGATAAATCGTCTTGCGAATTATTTAATTTCTGTGATGCTCCGTAAGCTGCTGTGCTGTGCCAATATCTATTTAGAACATGAATATTTCATATAATACGGTTAGCTTGGAGCTTTGAAGGCATTTTTGCAAAAGAGAGGAAGTGGATTTGCACAAGAATGAGTTCTTGCCTGTCTAAAATGATGCCTTTGAGTCCTTTGTTAGTATTATGCAACTCCTGAGCCATCAAATAATTTCCAATGGAATAGTAAGCTCGGCGAATACATTCCCTCTGATCGTCAAAGAAATCTTTGAGAAACTTTATTCTTTCTGGTGGAGTCCCGTAGCGAATCAGATCTAGCTTTTCTGACAAGTAGGTTGACACTTTGGTCTTACCTGAAATCATTCATTCAATCATATTAGAATATAAATCCGTGACCTATTGAACCTCTCTTCACGCTATATACTTTCCGAAGGTTTAATATGATGAAAGAGGAGTTCTTACCACTTCCATCCAACCCTTCCATTACAATAAATGGGAGCTTTGGCTTTATGACGGAAACGGGCTTTTTTCTTGGCTCGAACGAATGCTGCTCTAGAATCCCATTCGGGGCAGAAGAGCATATTTTCAGTAATTGATGTACTTCCGTAGTTTTCGAGACCTAAAATTCATCAAAATAAATGTTCTTTGGTGCCAGAACCTACTCTACTCTTTTAGACTCGTTATAAATATATTATTCTCCTTTTATAAGAGAGCAACAGAGGCTCAGATTTTATATGCCGAGCTTTCTGTGCTGAATCTCCGAGGCTGTAGACCCCATAACTCACTCATGTACTTACCTCCGAACTTCTTAAAACTTTTACTGCTTGCTCCAAGCTGCGATACACAACCGGAAATGGTTTATTAGCCATTCTATCCGACGTTGTAAAAGGCACCGTGTATTTTGTACTCTCAGAGATTACAAGTTACCACAAAGAGAAATATTTATATATTTTTATCTGGTAGAGACTGGAGCACCAAGTAAAGCCGATTGAGACTGTAATAAAGTTAGAAGAGTCTGTGGTCTGTCAGTCTGACTTCTTCCAGGTCAGCATTGTAGCGAGACGCGAGAGGATATGCCGAATCTCACTTCGTAATGGTAACAACAGATGATCTCCAGCAACCAGTTAGTGTTATGTATGAATTTATACTGGATGAAGTAACATATCGTCAATCTCTACTCATGTGCTGCAATAATAACAAGCTGTCCTTGAGTGCAGCTCTCTCGTTCTTCACTATCATTTCATTACACCTCGTTGCGTGACTGAATTATTTCATTCCCATTGAAGGCGTCTTTCTTATTTTCCCTTTAGTTCTTTCCTGTCAGCATTTAAATCTTGAAATCAAAGCATTTGAGACTCGTGTTGAAAGATTATGTCTGCTGGAAGTAAAATGTGTTTTCGTTTTTGTCTTTTTAATGCAATGTGCGTGCAGACAACTTTGGTGAGTACAAACGATCTATATATGCAGACAAACTTCATACAATCACGGCATTTTTAACGAGTTTTTATTACAGCCATTTAGTGTACATAAAAATGCTAAATTATACAAACGACATTGACTAGAAAGCTTTCTTTTGGTTGTTTTCGTTTAAGGTAGTGTTTTCATGGAACAACGTGTTATTATTAATCTTAGACAACTCTCACAACAGAATGAGATCAATTAAACTTCATGGAAATCGTCTCAACATTTTGTATCGCTCGTGCACAGTTTCATTTCGAGATCTTAATTTACCCTGCAAGTAGTTTTTCATGTGATAAAATCTGAATGATGCTCTCGAATGTAGTTTTGTTCCAAATCATTTACGCGTGAGTCTCAATTTTTTTCAGGATCAAGCCGTCGTTGTGATGTCATCTTTGCAGTTGCATCGTTGTGTAAGTAGGACAGTTATTAGCGCGTTCACAGAAAGAGAGTCTCGATTTATAGAAAGTTTAAAAACACCGGAGGAAAATGACTTCAGCAGTCTCGTTACCGTTAGAATTCTAGAATTTGTCACACTGTAAGCGTGTATGAGTGACTAGCGCAGAAAGAGAGTAGTTAGAAGTTGTAAAGCAACCCCCCAGAGTCCTTTAAGTGTATTTTTAATCATCAGAGTCTGACGAAGACCCCGAAGAGACTTGCCATTCCACTCCATCTTTTCTTTTATACGGAATCGGTCGTTTACGAGCACTGTTTAAGAGTTAATGTGAACACTTATTAGTAATTAGTACTGATTAGTACTGTTAATGCCATAAAAACTTTCACTGCATGCAACATTCGTTAAAAATGCTAAAAACCAAAGGTAATTATTATTAAGCACAGTCCAAACAAGGATTAACACAAATCAAGCAAAAAATATTTCACGATTCCGCGAATACCGGTCTAAATAAATCTTGAAACAAAGCAAAATGCTCCTACTTCAACTGAGTACCTGAAATCTGCAAGAGTTTATAAATAAATAAAAAATAAAACAATAAAAAACTGCATAAGATTGAAAAAGATGATAACTTAGATTTGAAGTATTCCGTACCTGGTTATCCGCCTTCTTTCCATGAAGGACGGAGATCCTCGTCTTCGTGGAATAGAAGGAGATCTGGATCGATCTGACTTAGGAGAAGCCGACTCAGATCGAGCAGACTTTCTTGAACCAGATCGTGACCTGGAGGAGTAACTTCTACTGCGGGACCTCGACTTTGAGGAGGAATGAGACGACGAATGAGATCGGGAGTATCGACTGACTGACGAAGACCTAGAGCGACTGCGAGAACGAGACTTGGAAAAAGAACGCGAGCGATGAGAAGGAGGAGTGATGGATCGAGAGTTTCGTGACGACTTGGATCTCGAACGTGAGGAAGAAGATCTGCGATGATGGTGACTTCCTTCGCTTTCACTTGGAGATGGAGATCGAGACTTGGATGGTGAGAATGAACGCCTTAGAGATCTGGACCTTGATGAGTATTTAGAACCAGAACTATTCGATCGAGATGAGCGGTAGTGACTACAATATCTGTGATTGTTTCGGTGATTCCCATTCGTGTCCACGACTGGACTTCCAGAACTTGACTTAGACGTGGAGAGGTTTGTTAGGAGAGGAATGCACGTTCTTTTGAGAACTTCAACGGGAGAGTCGCTTTGAGAATTCTTTACTCCTTTCGAACTGGGCAGAGAAGGGTAAAACGTGTGGTGACCGGAGAAATCCACAATGGAGAGTGAGTACTTGGCATTTATTGCTTCTTCAATTTCTGAGTTATCGGCATCATGGTCGCTGATGGCTTTCACTGGAGATTCCGCTATAACTTTCGGTGATGGTGATCGGCTACTTGCAATTGAAATGTGACTAGGACTAGTAGGATTATGCGTTTTATCAGGGGAACTTCTTCCTGGGGAAGGAGACTTGCCATTTCCATCTTTACTTATTTTTGGTTCACTGTAATTACATGATAAGAATTAGTATCAATACAGAGAGTAAGAGCTAATGAATTAGATTTAGTAAACTTACGTGATTTTGTTTCTCCTCTTTTTACTGCGATCACTGTGTCGCCTATTGAATCACCACAAAAACAAGTAAATTAGAATCTTCTAAGTTCACAAGTACAACTGCAACAGAGTAAGGATCTGCATAGTGAGTCAGAAGAAGTATAATTTATTTCATCTCGAATTTCTATTCTTTTGCATTTGCCACTGAGACAAAAACGAAGAATAGTGCTTTCTCTTTTAAATTGCGAGTTGAAAACATTTAAGTAACATTGGAAAGGGAATTTGAAGGAAAAGTTGAACATTCTGCTCGTAAATGTTTCATATCTAAAATGCATATGGGCATGTGCACATTAGTATTAATAACAATGGAGTAAGTTGATATATACAGTAGACACCACAAGATAAGGATCGATTGCTTGAGGAGAGGACAAAGGTGGATGAGGTTTCGAAACGAAATGAAAAACCTATCGTCCTTAATTAAATTACTAAAAGTAGGAAGAGTGTGTGAGTGACTAGACATTCACTGTTTTACCTTCCGTTTCCCCATGATGACTTCTCCAGTGGTAAAAATAATGAGAAAAAATATTTCCCCTCGTTATATTGTTGAACTCAAGTGGGTTATATTTTTAAAAGATGAAAAATGGATAGAATACTTACAGCCGTACCATTAGAATAGGATAACCTTGTGCCTTTCGGCCACGCAGATCAATGTCTTATGTGTTAAAGTAGGTTTGCGAAAATAAAAAGCACAGCTTATCAGATTACATGCGATCATATTTTACTTATCCAGACACATATGAAGATAGAATACATTATAAAACGTACTTATAGCTTAATATTTAAATAAATCATAAAATAATACGAAATCCTTCTATACTGCGAGTAGGTTTATTCTTACTTAACTCGACACTAGGAATTTCATAAACAAAAAACATAAAAAGCAGAAATATGTGCTAACTCAAGTATCTTCTAAAACTATAAATGTGAATGGTTTATTCCGATAATGATGCTGTTCTCAAGGATCAACTTTACCTATGACGATGAGATTTCTTTGACTTCTTTTTCTTCTCCTTCTTTCTCTTCTTATGTCGAACCTCATCGTCTGAAGAGGATGAAGAGTTTGAGCTTGATGATCTCTTACTCCTCTTGTGAGACTTCTTTCTCTTCTTTGATCTCTCTGATGACTTAGAGGTTGTTGAAGAGGCCGGTGGTGTAACTGTCTTAGGTGCAACCTCAACAGCCGTCACTTCCTGCAAATACACACAGAAGCTTAGTCTTAATCTCGTCTCACTACTCGTGGAATAACTCAAAGAAAAAGAAACTATTATCTTAATTAACGAACCTCCGACATTTCTGCAGCTTGTTTCCCTTCCAGAGACGATCCTGGAATGAAGTCTCTTTTTATCCCAAAGGCATCCTTTGCTCGCTCGTTTTTCTGCTCCTGAGCCACAGAAAATTCGTGACTGTCTTTCACCCTACAACCCAAATAAACTGAGGTAAGAACAAGAACACAGAAATATTGTTGACATGTACTAAAATCACCGAGTAATTAATCGATAATCAACTAATGACAGTCAATTCAGGTCTAATCATAACTATTAACCTTTTTCGTCTGTTATGATGATGACAGCAGCAACAACACGAAGGTGGTGCAGCAATCAAAATGAATCTACACGTATCATGAGATAACTCCATTCCACTTCTACTGCAGCTCTTTCTCACACTTTTGTTTCGCACAAACGCTACTTTCCTTTCTCCCGACCTTATCTTATGGTCATATTTAGATTGACGTTGACGACACGCTGGCGATGGCTCTTTCAAAATGTTTTCGTCGATCTCAATGCTGCTTTGGATTACTTTCTGCAACTTTTCCTCGGCGTTGTAAATTGCATCTTGACCTACTCTACTACCCTCCTCCTCTTCACAACTATCTTCTACTGACTTTATTGCCGGGTTGCTTTCCACCTTAACTTTACCACTACGCCTATTAGCTACTGACTCACGAACACGACTACTACTTTCTGGCTTAGCATTATTACAATGACCATTAGATATACTTTTGTCGGAAGACATGTTGCTTTGGAAGACTTGAAATGGAAGACTTGTGATTGCCTTTTAGTATAAAACTCTACATTTAAATATTCAATGGAAGACGCGTGTGTTTTGGAAGACTTGGATTGTTGATTGTATAAAATATTCTAGCCAATCGATTACATTTGTACACAATTACAGCTACCTTCCCTGGCTACCTTACGTGACTTTGTAGCAAGAAGGTTTAAATAACTTTCTCTTTGGGCTCAACCCATTTTAGTATTGATTATATAAATTTCCCCAGGCAGACTTGGATATAAAATGTTAAACTTTGTAATAATCTGATTTTAACACTCCCTTGCTTTCTTGCATGCTTTCACTTGGATTCTTAGTCTACAGTCTGCATGCCTATGTATCACGATAAACCTTTTAGGAGTTCACGTAGCAATTAAATGCCCGGTATTAAAACAGGTTTAAAAATGCAAAAGGAAATAACTTGCAAGGATTTTAGTTGTGTTAAGACTGGTAGGGAAGCAATCAATAATTCAGGACTTCTCGCACTTAGAGCAGAGAAGGCTGAGCACGCAAGAAAGTACGGGAGGCAGGGCAAATGATGGGAGAGAGGGATATGAAATTGAACGAAGCCAAGCCGCAGAAGCTCAAGAACCACAGAATACCCGGATTTCGGGGAGCCTCTGCTTCCCGAAAGTCCCGTATTTCTTATAATACTTTCTCCCACTTAGGACACAACACCAATTTTATATTTCATTCATGTACGAAGTTGAGCTCGGAGGAAATGTGGGCCTCCAGCGGATAGAACGCGAGAAATTTACATTCCTCCAGCTACCCGAACTCTCCTCACTGTCTTTCACAGGCGTTTCAGTATACTACACATTCAATATAGTCATCTTCCCATCACAACCTTTGGAGAAAACTATATTTTTCTCTAACCGATCAATAATCTCTCATGTTGTTACACCGCCTACCTACTCTACAGTCGCAGTCTTCAATCCCACACACTATGTAAGGACCATGCGCTTCCACAGGATGAGATTATGAACAGCTCTGAGTATTATGAGAGACATAACAATTTACTAATAAGCTCCAACAACAAGATTTCTACAAAATTAGCTAACGTCTCTAAAGTCTAGAATAATTCAAGTATTGGTCTTGAGCTTTGGCTTTGAATTTAAGAAATATCTACTTTAATTTGCACTGCCTTAAACTGCATGCATGTTTGATGAGCCTCTCAGTCAATAGCGATGATCAAATAGAAGTCAGCAGACACAACATTTCGTAACCAATTCCAACTCCCCGTATATTAAAACAAAACTGAGCCCAATATGTCAAACGAATGAAATGTAATAGATTAGTAATGCAACATTGCTAAAATTGGTTGCGAACAGATAAAAATCTTCTCAAAAAATTTAATATATATATATAGTATTGTTTTACGTCCATGATCATGACCTCAATCAACTACCTTCCACTGTTTGATTGTCAGTTATCACTATCAGTTATACGCATTCTTTCACTGAAATTATTATTTTTGTTCAATGAATTTTTATCAGAATGCTAAAATTATGAAACTTACGATAGTGTTCTGTGAAGGAAATATTAGCACTCGGTATTTTGGGACGGTAGGTTGATCGGTTTATATATAAAAAGCTAGCAATAAACGTGATCCATTGATTGACGTAGCACAGGTGAAAGAAAGCACAGTTCTGAGAGTTTGTGAGAAAGAGAACCGCTATTTACAGGAGTATGATGTGAAAAAGTAATACCCCGTGAAAGTCCAGTGTACAAGCTGAGTTCTGCCCGTGGAGTGTGTGGAGCAGAGCACACGAAATCAAGTCTCACCCCAGAGTTTGCACTTTGCACAGAGAAACTACAGCTTACGAATCGATCGATATCTAATACGAGACCCACACTTTACTTTATACTCCCTGCGATATGATGCACACTTTCTAAATTATGGCCTTAGAGAGTAGACCAGCATTGGATCCGGTATAATAAACAAAATGCATCTAAGCTAATCCTATGAAACTATGAATATTAAATCCACAGTAGTCCCACGTCCCTTTTGAATAAGATATTGTACCCATGAAAGAACCCATTCCCTCTTATAAGAGAACTACAGACGGAAAGTGCATACGAAATCGGTGATCTAAAGTTTAACGGCTTTCACGTCCAGACTTTCTACATTTGCTTCAGATCTATGGTACTTTCTTCTGCTCCATCTCGATAAAGCACTTAATGAAGAAGGTTTTCCTTCCCTTTCAAAGTATTTCTTGTTCACATAAAGTAACGATTTAAACTTTAACACCACAGGTATTCGTAGTCTGTCGGGTCTTTATATTTCTTATTTCTAGGATTTCTGGTTGGAATAAGAGATGACAGTGTACAATAAAAGAGAAGAGACTACTTACATAGGCCGACCCGATGAGTCTCGTTGATAAGATAATTTCTTCTCTGCTAGTAATTTCGCCCGGAATGAGTTGACTTTTTCCTCAATCTCAGTCTCTGAGAGTTCTTGTTCCTCTAATAAATCTCTCAGTTCCATACATCGTACCTACCAAAGAAGAAAACAAGAATTTTAAATCAGAACTCAATGAAGCATGAGTCCATTATCGAATATGAAGAAACTGATTTCGACAACTCACCTCTGCCTGCCTTCGTCTCTCGTGTTCCACTAATTCCGGGTCAAAAGGCCGAACTGCGCTGTCTTCCTTGACTTGATAGTCCGGGACTTTCTCCTTCGTCTTCCTAATTGATGAGATGTTCCTCTGAACATATCCATTCGTACCTGAGCCTCTCGGCGTCTGAAGTCCAATTCCGTTATACATGACGATGACCCTAAATAACCTACAATTAAAGTAGTTTGCCAATCATTTATAACTGCCAATTTAAAAACTAAAACCTGCTAACTAAATATTATAAGTAAGTTCACATCAATTACCTCAATGTTTATTCCAAATTCCAACAGTCCATAGGCGTATATCAGGACACAACAATATTTCCAGCTAGGCCCTTTTGTTCCTAATAAACGCAAAATATTCTTAATGTCAACAATCAAGGTATTCATCCTTGTGGTTTTAGTACGGTCTTATAGAATTAAAATTCTTACCCAGATGAAAAAATTTGAAATACAAAGCGATGAAGCAGATAACCTCCGTTCCTCGATTTAGCTA
>JAQGAD010002282.1:0-14243 GCA_034696625.1 Isotomurus palustris
TTGGAGACAGTGAGGAAGAAGTTTGCAAAAAGTTTATTTGCTGGGCCTACAATAGGCGAATTGATACTGAATTTAGGTATGCTGTATGTATTTCCTATAGCCGAAATAGGAATTATGAAGCATTCAAGAAGCGAAGGTAAAATATTTTCTGACGAACGCTTAATGTGAAACAACTTGTAGTAAGGAACTCTTAAAGGGAAAATTTGTACAATTTGATATGTATAAATATATCGAGAAAACTAAAGAAAAGCCGAGAAGTTGGAATACATTATGTTGGCGAAATAGCAATTTGCTGAAATATGCAGATGCCAGATTCGACGTACCGTAATATGACATTTCGATTCGCCAACCTTTGATTATCCTTCTGATATAAACATCATGTCAGATTTTGCGTATTTAGTTTCGCTGTAACAATGAGGTATCGCTCGCAACTATAACATTTTCTCCTCACTTTTTACGCAATACAGTTTCTAAGTTAAGTAAAAATCAAAGAAGAAGTAAGTAAGAATGTTTATGCGTTTGTTGAGCTTACTATTAGTTTTACGCTTGTATATTTTACAGCATTAGCGTGAGCTTTAAATTTACTCTCTATACGGATTTGGGAAGGGTTATAACGTAAAAAAGAGGTGTACAAAAAGTAGCAAATATGTGTAAGATTAGGTATCGTTTAAGAGTTTTTTATGCAACAAATGTTTAAGTTTTTTAATCAAGCCTGCTCACACAGAGCTGGTTATTATATGCTTGACAGTAGGAAGAGGTAATGATACAATAATTATAGTTATATTATTTATATATAGATTATCAGGTTATAGGAAATACATTAAATACGATAATGTGAAATCTAAAGTATGAGTAAAAATTCAATTAATTGATAATAATATAAATGTTTAGCAGGATCCAAGTTTTTCCGTAGAGACACAAAAGTGAGTGAGCTACTATATCTGGAATGGAACGGACTATCGGATTAGCTTTTCAAGTGCACAGATGCATTAAAATCTACCAAAATCCGTATATATTCAGTGTAGTGAAGACGATGGTCCACACTTCAACTCTGAGTCAGATGATGGTGGTTTATGCTTCTTTGGTGCTCGTGTGGTATTATAATATGAAGTTTGAGTGTGTAGTACTGTGCTATGTGTTCATGGTATGCATATGGACTTCAGTTTAGCACACATAATGTTAGTTAGTCATCCAGCGTATTTCTGTGATGAATATTCTCCGGCACTCTCTGACACGAGTCTTCTGTTTCTGACTAATGGTTTTAAGTAAAGTTTGAACAGAATTTTTCCTTATCAGTTCAGTTAAAGGTTTATTTACTTATTTAAAACTGAATGTGAAGTTGCATAGGAGAGAGTTTGTTATTTCGTGGTTTGGTTACGTGAACATACAAAAATAAATTTTAGGTGAGAGGATTTTATGTATACTGTCTTCCTGCATTCTATTCATCGCTGACTGTGTTTTGTTTCTTTTTCATTGCATCTTTAGGTGGCGGAGAGTACGGTGGATGATGTGATTCGAGCAGACGGTCGACACATTCGAGTTGAAGAGGAACCCCTCCTGGGATTAGCCTTCTTACTTCCCGAGGATGGTTATTCTTGTGACATTGTGAGAGGAATTCCAACAGGAATTGTAGAATTTCTGTCGCCTTTGTCACCTGTGTGTCGACTCACTCCAAATCCAGCTGCTGCAGGATACTGGACGATATTTTTTCAAGACCCTATGAGGTCTCCAAGTGCCATGAGTGGGAGGTCCTTTGCCGCTGCCTTTAACAATATCAGTAGCAGTGGGCATGTGGGACCCGGGACTCCAGGAAGTGTAATGAGTGACAGACACAGTTTGATGAGTCAGAATAATAACCTCATGTCAGCATCGTCAATGGGAGGACCTAATCAAGGGATGATGGGTGGAGGTTTTAGTACGAGCCATTTAATTCCCCAGTCTAATCCACATGCCGGTGGTGGAAGACAATATGAGCCTGAAATTCAGACGATAAAGCTGCAGAAAATCTCAGGTGGACTAGGACTGAGCATTGTCGCAGCTAAGGTAAGCCTCTCAGTGCAAGCTCGTTTTACGTCTAAACAGTTTTACGAGTTCGCATGTACCTCTTGCTTCTTTTATTTGGAAGTTAATGCTTTTAGGGAAAATAGTTAAAGTAAGGCCGTGTGGCTTTATTGAGTTCGTTGAATCTCGCTAGGTCTAAAGTTTACATCTCCGCCGTTTATTTTAGATTGGACTTTACGAGAAGAAGGATCAGTGTATTTACTTGTAACTTCTCAAGACGGTGCGACATCGGTACTTTTTGCTGATCTTGCACTTGTTGTTCTTTAGTTTGTTGCAACTCAGGCGGTGATTCAGTTTCAGTGTTTTTATTTGAATGAAAACCTTTGTTATGCAAGCCTAATAATACGAGCATACGAAGTAAAGCATAATAATATTTTTCTTTCTTGTTCGGACCTGTCAGAAATAATCTTTGCTGCTACGAACTCGCTGAAAGTTTAAATGTTCGGCAGGTTTAATATAATATCGTAGACAAAAGGTTGTAAAAGAAATCGTAAAAATGAGATCATCATAGACATTCATTTCACGTCATATAGGGAATTTGTAATGTATCCATTGAAATGTTGATTGCGAAATTAAAGTGAATGTAGCTGAGCTGATTAGCAATTATCCACTTGAATATTTTGGAATCAAATTATCCGATGAAACAAACGGACAAGATAAAATTAAGGAGACAGTGCATTGTCTAGAATTCAATTCATATTTTCCTCCTACAGTTGTTTTTATATGAATCAAGTCTTTGTCGTTTGCAACTATTATCTCATCATTGCAGGCGTTTTCGACTGGATATTAAGGTACAATAGTGCATTCTGTTCGCATAATAATATGAGGAATTGAAGTGAATGTCTGGAACAGGGTAAAACTGCATTACAATCAGAGCTTAACACAGACAGACTAATGATGACACTGGCACTCAGAGTTTTATTTCGGATAGGTTGGGTTCATTGTAATTCATGTGAAAAATTAGAAGGCCTTAGGGGTTTGATAGAGGTCTTAATAGTCAAGCGTGCGAACAAATTCCGGATTGAGAGGAAGACGGAAATTAATGTATCATGAGTTAAGTTAAGACGCTTTTATGGTGAAGAATGAATCTTTCTCATGTTATGTAGTTTAAAGGTGTTTCGTTGTTATTGGATGTACATGTTGGACAGGAAGTTAAAGGTGGAGGACTCTTCTTTTCTCCTGCTTTGAAGTTTAAGGATTTAATACATTGTGTTCTGTCTTCTGTCTATTAGTGCTCCCCTAGTACTTCACTCTGCCTGTTGTTATCCTGTTTCATTTCTATCCAATCGTTGCTCATGCATTCTTTTCTAACCCTTTATCTCCGAAGGAAGATAGTTTAAAGGGTGAACATAATGTTCAGTTGGTGATTACTGTTTTATACCTTTCTTCAACTACCTATGCAGTTACACCCAAATTATATAGATCTACGCTTATCAGTCAGGAAATATGGAACGCATACATAAGAAGACAAATCTGCTAACTCCCTTTTTACACATACTAAATATTAACTTTAAGCATTATCTAATCTCGTATTAGCAGTGTGTGTCACCATCCTTTCTATGACATAAAGTGTGAGAACAAGTGACAGTATTTATATTATCTGAGGGTTCGTTTGTACTGTACTAATTTCCTAACTATCGATTTGTACTCGAGGAGAGCTTCGTTTGCAACAGAATGAACGCCTTATGCTCAACAAAAGTTTCGAAGAAATTGAAAGCCCGACTAACACTGCTACCTAATAGCAGTCGCAACAGCCAATCTCCCGCAAGTTCTACGGATAACAATAACTACTCAATTAAGGAAAATAATCGCACGGATATAGAAATGATTGGTCTAGCCACTGTACGAAATATTAAGGCTACCAGTAGTCGAACTGCTAATGGTAAAATTGTAGTAAATGGTCATCAAACTAATGGAAAATCTGTCAAAATGGAAATTCAAAGCCAAAGCAATCATAATAGTCATCATGTGCATTATGTGCAACCTCCAATAGTTTTGCAAAGAAAGAAAGGTGGAAATCATGGAGGAGGAGTAAGAAGCGATGTGGACATAATTCGAAAGAGCGACAGAGTCCCACTAAATGGATTAAAGGACAGGGTGGTAATGGGCAAAGAGGATAAAGAGACTTCTAGGAGTACAGACGATTTGCTTTGTGAGAAGAGACGTCCAATTGTTGTGACGAAGAAAAAGTGTCGACCTCAGAGTTATGCTGAACCCAAAAAATATCGGCCCTTAAGTTACGCTGAGCCTTTAGTGAATGGAATGATGCAGAATGTCAGCGTTTCTATTCACAATGGAAGTCTGAGCACAACCAGTAGTACTGTTGCTCGAAGTTCATTTAATAGCAACATTAGCAGCAGCACAAGTAATACCATTAATTTCACTAGAGGACGATATGAAAGCTGTGTAAACACGGGTTCCAGTTTTAATGGTTACCGAATTGCTGAATTGGAGGCACGCTTAACACAATTGAGAATTCAGCAGATGCATCGGAGAAAAAGTGTGGATTTCGCAATATCTTGTGTGGAACCAGATCCTACATATTTTTATGTTGGACAGGTTTGAAACATTTAACGATACTTGATATTATTTACAAACACCATTGAAACGGTTGTATACATCTCTAGTTTTCGATTATGTTTTAATATTGGTTTTCTCGCGTAAAATGACCGTGTATTTATATATACCTGAGATGCTCATCTGTCTGTAGATTCTCAGGGATATGTTTTAAAAAAAGGGAAATTCCGCACATAAATAGGGGTGTTTTGTAGTAGAACAGCTATATCCAATCCAGGTATTTTCAACATTGGCGAAGTAAAATAATATTACGTTTAACAAGGCGTGAAGAAAATGAAAAGCGTACCCACATCTAAATGGGATACAAGTGCCAAGTACACGTTTGCTGTTGTGTGTATATACTGCTTCATAAAAGGCTATTTATTATTACGGTCCATATAGGGTTGCAAGCACATATCTCGCGTTGATTTTATTTCAATAAGTGGCCAAAGAATAATTCACGTCCCTTGAGCAGTGTATATTATTAATATTATAACTTTCAGTTCTAAAATTCTTAGCTCATAGTTTGAGACTTGTTATTTTGATGTCGGTCTATGTCGAATGTTGTGGTTGTGGTTTATGTCTCGTAAATTCTTCTCAAATTTTGCAGAGAGTATTTTGATACAGCAGTTACCTTTTTACATCAAATTTGAGTCTGAAATGAGTACATAAGACTAATTTAAGTGCTCAAAGCCCGAGTCTCTGTGTATTGCCAAAGGTTTCTTTGCTTGTTTCTCCGGATTGTTGTATGGAAAGAAATATGTGTTTTATTGTCAACAGGGTACTATAATATGAGTCTATCGGTTCACGATTATGAACTAAGGTCACAGTAAACAATTTTATATTATTACCAAGAACCGCATGTTTTGTAAGTGAAACCGAAGGTCACATCTATAGGGTATATTCAGAGGATAGAATTTCATAAACTTTGTTTGTGACCGTCTACAGTGAGCTTATCCATGACCGGAAGGAAAGACAAATATTATATTATGTATATGCTTGGAAATGGCTTGAAACATTCATGGAGTACATGTTTATAGTGCTATATTGTTCAGTTCAAAGGATAATTTAGTAATTATGCATTGACATTTTGACATCATTACTTACACAGTACTTAAGAATGCTTTTTATTGTTTCAGGCTGCAGGTCAAGAGAGGCTTGGAATCTACATTAAATCGGTAGTTAAAAATGGATCTGCAGATGCGGTAAGAACCCTTATGTTTTATTCTTGTCGATTTGGTGAAGATTGTGTTTGCATCCGTGACGGTTGGGTACTTCGAAGCTATTCAAGTCATCACGCGCTATCTTGTAGAATTAATGAGTCTTCTAGAGTGTAATATTCTAATGTATGCAAGTACATTTATGCAAGGCTTGTTAAAGATCACAGTTGAGTTTATAATAGTGCATGTCAGGAACAAGTGCAGTATGCTAGAATCATAAAAATTCTTGGGAGTGAGACAGGTGAGAGTGGAAGGAAGTGTTTGAATAAAAGATAATTTATGACTATGCATACTCCACTGGACCGTGGAGTTTCGTTATTGAAAGTGAATCTTTTTAGTAATGTAATAAGGAGTACGGTGTACGCAATCAGAAGTTATGATGATGAATAGAAGCTCAGAGAACTCTTGTTATTTATTTACAATTTTATTTAATGTTCTGACACAAGTTGAAAGAGACCAATAAGAGGCTTATTGTGGGAAGAATTTGCCCCTTTTGAGAACTTTTGTACTTCTCTTATTCCCGATTCTCATCTTTCCTGGCCCTTCTTTTTGTACTTGAAAATAATACTAAAAAGATTGAACAATGAACTGCTTAAATCCTATTTTGCATGCATCAAAACTCAAGAAAGTCAGCAGAGCATGTCGAGAGACTTCATGAAGCTTTTCTTGTCATCCGGCCAGGCCAGGTTAGTCAGTCTGAAAGGATGTTGCTGCGTGATGCCTTCCTTCTACCTAATTTATAGATTAGGTGTGCTATTACTTGCTTCGAATTACTTAAAATGCTGCCGTTGGTGGCTTTTTTGCTACGCAATCGTGAGGTGAATAGAAAAACGGTATTCCAGAAAATGCACATTCATTTTCTCT
The DNA here is from genome assembly GCA_034696625.1 of Isotomurus palustris. NCBI lineage: Eukaryota > Metazoa > Arthropoda > Collembola > Entomobryomorpha > Isotomidae > Isotomurus > Isotomurus palustris. The sequence goes on from JAQGAD010002282.1 coordinate 6,702, forward strand.
GTCTACAAACGCTTCTTCGCAAGTATTTGTTTGATGTGAATAAACATTTGCGTTCCCTTTGTAAAGGTACTTGATCCTGAACTTGAACTGTTCTCTGCAATTTTTAGTGTAATTGAATATATTTCCATTAAACGCGAGATAGGACAAATGTGTAGCGTCGTTGCGTTTTAGTTTCATGATCACATCTTTTATTTTGATATTGAGGGATGTCAGTTTTCAAAGTAAAATAAAGCACTTCACGTTTGACTGAAGTGAATTGACTGAATTTGTTTGTTAAGCCACAAGCAGCATGCCATGAGTTTAGTTAAAAAAGTAGTTTCTGGCTATCTTTATGGTTTCTATATTTATTGTTCATCAGGGAAAACTCAAGGTTCAGCACAGCGTTAAACCTTGTAATTGGGTTTGTTCAATGTTCAAGTTGTAAAATATTGACTCTCATTGGTAGTTTCAAATTAAAATGGATGTCACACTTAACGAGTTGTGTATTCAGTCAGTTTGTCTTTTATGAAGGAAATTGTTCAATATTTCGTTGGATGGATTTACTTACTCTTTTTTCAAAAGTTGGGGCTAAAATAAATTGCTTGTTGGTTCTGCATGTGCCGATTTGCAAATCGAGTTGTACGAAACTTCATACAGTGATGGCGTTCTATGAGTGTCATCAAGTCTATAATAGTGTTCAGTATCTGGTAGACTGGAAAAGTTGTCGTAGGGACTCCTTATTATCTGTGCGGTTGGACTGCTGGAGGTCATTTTTCCTCTCCGTAGGGAATAACGTGCTTTATGATGCTATTGAGCAAGAAACTATCTAAATCTGGAATACTATAATGGGAAACACTATAGCTGTACTTTGGAAACTAAAAAATCTGTTTACAAAGAATGTTTCTCCGAAAAAGCTGGAACAAGCGAACAAAATTGCAAGTCTTCAGAATCAATTGGCAGTGAAGCTTTTGCATCAATTTCCGGATGTATATAATATTACTGTGTAAATATTGCTTTTTCCAATGACTCATTTCAAATACACCTCTTTGTTCAGTGTTGTGTGGGGTTGTAATTAGATTCGGGCAAGGATATGGTCTTGTCTAGACACCCAGTCCCTTCTGAATGTTCGAGTATCCTGTAGACTCTTTTGCAAGGATGTAACCAATCGTTGCGTGTTCCCACTCATCAGTTTAGATGACAGATTCCAAGACAGTATTGAATTAGTCCAGTCTATGCAATTTGAGACACTTGTTATCACTAGCTACTGCGGATCGAGAAGAGTACCTCTACGAAATGAATCACAAGTCCTCAGAAGTCTCTATATAAAAGGACCGACCAGTCCAAGCAACTTTTGTTTCTTGATGGCTGATGGAGCTATCTCGAGGATAGAGTGTTTGAAAATTAATTTGATTCCGACTGCGATAAACCACAGCAGGGTAGAAATGGATGATGTCTTAGCATGTTCAATGACTAAGCTGCAATCCCTGGAGATTTTTGGAGACCGGAATCATAAGCTCGTGCAGGAAAAACTTGGAGATGGATTTGATGTAGAACTCATACTGATCTCGGCACAGAAATGCTTAGCTACACTGTTGGGTGGACTTCGTGCACCAATTCTTTCAAAGTTGATTTGTCAGGTATCATTCTTCGATGTGGAAAACGAGAATTTGGCGATTAAGTATTCGAATCTCATGCTTGCCTGGATTTACATGCACTTGAAATCTTTGAAAGACTTCCGTTTCAGCCTGAGTTGGAAACCAGGAGCGGGCTTTGTGGAGTCTTATGTGTGTGTCAACAAGTCAGACAAAAAGACAATAGAAGTAGCTAAAAGACTGAAAACAATTCGAAAAGATACAATACAAGAATACAATCAACCTGCAGTTTTGAGGAAAGGTATAAAGCACAATGGAGAAGGAACGAAGTTGGAACATCTCAAGTTGATGTGGGACTACACGACTACTTCGCAAACCCGAAGTTGGTTAAGCCTTTTAAAAATTCAGAGGAAATTAAAATGTATTGCAGTAGGATTCATCCATCCGGTTATGTGGGATTGTTGTTCTGAGGCTCTAACTCATTGTTCTGCAACCCTCGTATATGTTTCGTTACATAACTTAGCAGTATGGGACGGAAAATCTTTTTTTCCGGTGGACCTCAAAGTATTTCAGAACTGTAAAGCTCTCCGAGCTCTGCACATGTCACTTTCAGTTTTCGAAAGGGCAATCTTGCCCAGAGACTTAGAGAAAGAACCACAAATAATGAATGTACTGAGTTTACCGAAAGGACTTGCGGAACTTTCTCTCGTAAGGTTTACCTTGAGGACGGATCAAATTATCTCCACCGTTGTGAGTCTTCCTCTTCTCAAGATATTGAGGTTGGCATTTCTTGTGAGAGATGAACCTGAGATGGGAATCACGCCTGAATCATTTGGCTTAATATGGAATATGATTAAACTCAAGAAAATCTGGTGTAAGGATTTTGTGCCTGACATCAAGCCCATTGTAGACACAACGCTGGAATACCTTGCAGCTGAAGAAGATGTTGCGGCTTTTGACGAACTTAAAAATTCCTTCGATGTGGCTGAGAGTGAAAGTGGGACTTTTGAATTTAGTCTTATTAGTTGTGAAGCGTCACCGAAGAATGCGAAAATAATAAGGGAGATGCAGTTCTAAAATATTCAAGAGAAAGTTATGTGGATTCTGTCCTTAGTCTGGCACTAATGGCCGTGCCCAGGATATGACGCGAATGACTTGAGTCACACTGTAGTTGGTGTATAGTTTGTATCAAATTACTTTGTACATGAAACACTATTAATAGGAACTTAGGAACTGTATTAAATTTGAAGGACGTGCATGACAAGGTAATCGTATTCATGATATGATGTGCATGATGCGCACAAAACGCTTATTGTGTTGTCTGTTCAGTAGCAAATTAGTTTTACGGATGCGAGAGAAAGTCATAATTGATATGTGAGGTGTCTGACTATTCGGTTTTAGTATATTGCTTGTATTAGTTGTATTCACGATTTACATGCATACGACGAATTTCTGATAATTTGCGTTGCAGACAATGCCGGAGTTCGGGGTACCCTAAAATCATGGATGTTTGTAGAAAATGCTAGAACCATGTTTGAGCAAAGTGATTGATTTGTAATTATTTTATGATAGGACGGACGCCTGGCTGCTGGAGACCAGCTGCTATCCGTGGATGGACAAAGTCTTGTTGGGATATCACAAGAAGAGTAAGAATTCTTTGAGAAGGCGTGCGTTTGAAATCGGCTGTATTGTTTATGTGTGAAATTCTTTGATGAATTAGAGCTGCGAAGTACTTGGTACGAACTGGACCTATCGTAACGCTGGAAGTGGCAAAGCAAGCTGCAGTGTACCAAGGAATAGCTTCAATGTTGAGTCAACCTTCACCTGAAATAGCTCGAGGTAAGGGAGATGGAGCAGCAGATCTGAATTCGGTTGATGATGGGGATGACGAGGAGAGTACAGATGAAGATGATGTTGAACTTGAGCTTGATGTAAATGACGTATCTGTACTAATGGAGAGCTCGGCAGGCTCGACTGCTGCATCAATGTCTAACACACTTCAGACTAAAAAGCAATTTGGACAGAGGCAACAGCAGCAAACAATGTGCTTGAGAAAGCAAGATACATTAAGGTGTATTGACTCTGAGCTTTTAACTCTGTGTCAGTCCAATACTATTAAGAATGCTACATCTAAAAACAATGGTAACAGTAACGAAATGGGTGGATGCGGGGATCAAATCTATCGCTACAAAGTTAACTTAGGAAACAGCGGAGTCCCGGGAGAAAGTAGTTGTGGGGATCTTGTAGACTCCAGCTACTGGAGTGCTGTCAGCGTGAGTGGTGGTGGGAGTGGCCCTAATGTGCCCAGTAGCTTCACTAATGGAGCCAATGGGGGCGTCAGTCTAATGAGATCATCTCAAAGTGACAGTTCTCTTGCTCGTTGGAGCTCATTTGAAGCTTTGATTAAAAGAGGTTTAAGTGAGTCTGCTATCGGCGTATCAAGAAGGGCTGTCGGTTCCTCAAGACTTTTGAAATTTCTTGCTTCAACTACCAATACTACTACTTCTCCGAACTCTAACAACTCTGAAACTGCCAATTATAGCTCCTCTGACAATTCCCCTTGTGAGTTTTTCGAATTTTTAAAAAAGCAGTTTCAATTTTTTTATTTTGAGTTAATACTTTCACTCGTATATTTTTCTTGAAAAAGTTTCAGTTTTTATTTTTACTTTGGACATGACCTCTGTAAGATTTTATTTTGGACTGCACAAACACGAATGCACGTCTTGATTATGATAATGACCATTTATATCACAAGGACAAAGTTCTTATTGGATCAAATTTGGTATTGTGACGTCTGTTATGCAATGAACTCTTTGCGGTACTGTACTGCTGTTGCTTCCGTATGTTTGCTTTGGTTTTCTCTACCAACACAATCAATTTGCAGTGACGTGTGCTCGTGAATTCGATTCTATTTTGAGATACTTATTCTAATGCTCAGAGTAGGCGAAGCATGACGCATCTGAACTTACTATTAGCATGGTCAACATTATTTTTGTTCATACATGTTATGCCATCATTATGCACTTCTAATTTTTGGTTACTTTTTTATTATTTTATGGATTTCAACTAAATGGCCTTCGTTTTTGCTGTGAAGGTGGATTTAATGCTTCAAGACGAATGAGTGAACGTGACCTTCCGTCAAAAGTGGAATTCACAGACCCTTCGGCTAATATGGGGCATCATCATCTTCCTCCAGGACATCCTTTACTTCAGCCAAGAATTCATTCTTCTAAATCAGTTCCATCCCTGAACTCTGATCAGCCACATCCGCAGTCTACGTCCTCTACAACAGTTCCTCCTCCCATGGTTCGATCTCCAGGTCATCCGGGCTCTATGTCTCATCATGGCCATATGGACAGCAATGGTCCAAGATATCCTCAACAACACTACCCGTCAGCGTCAATGACAATGCAACCTTCTAAATCTTCAGGAGGCATTCACAACAGCAGTCACATGAATCAAGGCAATAATATGGACCATCACCTACATAATCAGCATTTAAGATCAAGGTCAATCCAGAGTCTTACAGATCCCCCTTATCGCCCTGATATTGGAAACAAACAGCCCTCAACCCCGACGCTTCACACTCAGGATGAAGAGCCTGAAAGATTTTATCAAAATGTAGGATTTTATCCTCCACCTCCTCCTCCCCCATCCAATCCAGCCAACATGCCAGTTCGCACGTACATTCCGTACAGTAATTCAACGGGAAATATTTCATCGTCAGCTGCTGGAGGATTCAGAAGTCCAACAGGGAATCATTCTAGTGTAAGTCAGTTCCACCCACCTGGTAACAATCCAGGGTTTCCTCAACACCCGGCAGGTCCTAGACATCAGGCCCCTCCAAATCTGAATACGTCTATGCCTGGAAACCTAAACTGGGCAAGGAATAATCAAGTACAACAGCAGAATCCAGCAAATCAAGGATCCCATAATGCTATGAACAGAGATCTGTTAAGACAAGAGGCTAAGATGTTGGAAATGCAAGATGAACTTCGTCGCAGAGAGGAACGAGCTGCAATTATGATGTCTAAAGCTCAACAGCAAAGTTACCCCCCAAAATTTAGTGGCGGTCATTTGCAGCAAAGCAGCAGCAATGGGCGAATTGGATATCCTCCAGGACAGCAGCGTCCATTGTCTGGAGTTGGACCACCACCTGCGGCTCCAAAGCCCTACAGACCTGGAGATTTGCAATTGAGTTCTGCTTCCGACTTGGCCGCTGGTGGAAGACCTGATGACTATAGGCATCACCAGCCTCAATTTTCCGCCAGCATGGGTGAAATCCCGAAAGGAGCATTCTCATATAATAACGGTATGATTCCTGCGAAGAGCGCTCCTATTCCAGCGAATCCTTGGGACAGAGAGGCAAAGGAAATAGAAGCAGGCAGAAAGAAAGAGGCGGCAAAGTACTGGAGAGATCAACAGATTCACGAAATGGAAGTTTTGCCTCATAAAACTCCATCTCAAGAAGAACAATTACGAGCTCTTAAGTTAGAAAAAGAGTTTCAACGTCGTGCAGAAGAAATAAAAAAGGACGACGACGGTGAAGTATATGAAGAAGAAGAGGAAGACCAAAACGAAAGGAAAGCCATGATAAGACGACTTCAGGAAGATTTAGAGAGAACGCGAATCTCTTCGTCAAATGGCAATGGGGGCATGAAAGGTCTGGATCCAATGGAGGAAGAGAGAGCTAGAAAAATCGAAGAAATGCGTAGGAAGAAATTGGAGCTTGAAGCTGCTCAAGCAGCTGAAGAAAGGCTGGTCAGGGAAGCAGCAAAGAGAAGGGTTAGTTCAATGATATTGAAATTAAAATCAATTAATGTAACTGTATATGATGCGTACGTAGTTTTGTGAGTTAAAGGGAATCTTTTGGTTTATAGGAAGAAGAGCTTAAACGTCAAATGCAGCAGCACAGTTTTCCTTATCAGTCACCTTACAGAAGTTCATTCCCACCTAAATTAGCCTCTCCTACGACGTCAACTTCCAGTAGCCAGCAACATTCCGTTCCCTCTGAGAATAGTATGTTAAGCCCCTCCGCAATTGCAGCTGCTCCTCCTCTCCCTAAATCTCCTCCACCGTCGTTGGTCTACAGAGGATCTTCCAACGCAACTTCATCTCCCGAGAGACCATCAGCATCTCCTCCTCAGATGTCTCCTCGACCAAAGTCAGACAAAAAAACAGTATCGTTCAACGAAACAGTTGCGACAAATGAGCCACCTCCAGCATCTCCTGAGTCAGAGCGAGAATCGACACCACCTACGGAGAAAGTCAGAGAGGATCCCAATGTGAGTGAAATTACTGCTTGGTAGTGGCAGTGTAGGACATCTTACATTAAGTGTTTCATTCTCTGGTGTCCTTTCCTTATAGAAATTCTTCAAAGAAGCAACGGCCATGCTTACAAGCCCCAGGAGCCCTGAAACAGTCACTCCAGGAACAGGAAACACCCCAGGAGTTATTGGAGCACAGGAAGTGTACAGAGATCCTCGTATGAGACGTCTTGCTGAACAGCAACAAAAGCAGCAAGCAGCTGCACCAAAGCCAGAGAAGCTGTCATTCGCCGAAAAGATGAAAATGTTTGCGATGGAGTCTGGACAAGTTGAAACTCCTAAGGATAAAGTGAAATCTAGCAGTAAACAGAGAGAAATCGAAACTCCCGTTACTCCTGTAACTGCTGCGAGTAAATGATTCTTATTCTTTCACATTCTGTATTTGTAGATTCCTCTGTAAGTTGTATAAGTACAACGCATAGTAGAATTTATGTTTTCTTAACGAAAGAGACGATCGGATTATTTTAAATCGTTTTAACCTACAGCATATTGTAGATTCGAGAGTCCTTAAGTAATAATTGTACGGTTGACAGAAAGACGTGTGATAGTGCCTCTTGTTGTTCTGTGACGAAAAGATGTTAATATGTAAATGTAACTAAGTGACCATATCCTCGCCATCAATGGTGGTAACTTTTCTATTGTTA
>JAQGAD010002283.1:0-14240 GCA_034696625.1 Isotomurus palustris
AACAGATGGAATATCACTCGTTTGAAAATTGGATTTAAAGAATTGCTGTGTACACAGACTCTATATCATGTATGCACTATGCACTGCGAACTTCTTTAGTATCTTATGCATAGAAGGAGATTAACATATATATTCTACTATTTACTTTCCCCGGAGTGAATCCAAAAGCAGGAGTACATACGAAGTTAATTGGCTCATTAGGAAACAACATTGTTTCCTCTTTCCAATATTCACTCCACATCAAAGAGGAAATGCGAATTACTTATCATCAATCCAAATTATTTCCAGACCAGGAATGCGAGATGTGAAGGGAAAAATGTGTTTGTGTCTGCCCTTCTTGCTATTTACCTACTTACACAAGATACACACACACACACAGCGAGCCGCGTTTGATCCCAACTTCGACTCAACTATTGAAATAGTGAATTTATGTTGTTGCTTATCTTATTCATGTGTAAATATGAGTGAACTTACAACATCAATCAACTGACTGAGCTTGAGGCCTAGCTTAACAGTGAGCTTTTCAGAGTTGTTTGAAACAGGTCGAATGAGTCTGTTGTAATTACTCAGCAAGTCATCGTACAACCGCTTTGCATCTGGATTCGCCTCGACTGTATTAAGGACACCTGACAAATCTGAAAGACAAATATTATGTACAAATCAAACATTGAGTCGGAAATATTTGGATTCTGAATGTGGGACAACGGAGCTCGTGTGTGAGGAATATGGGAAGAGAGAGAGGAAGGAGATGAGCATGGGGAAAGTGCACGGTGAATTTACCGTGTGGGACTACGTGCACTCTTCCAACTTACTACAAACTACTACATGACGATGATACATCTCTCGTGTCTTCGTCTTCCTTATAATTAATGAAGTATGTAAATTACCTGAGAAGGAAGTGCTAATGATGAATACACAAAGGAGTATTTTGATCCCAGGGAAGCACCAAAAGCGATTACGACTTTGTGTATTTTTAACAAAAATCCGCATCCTGGAAGAAGGCTCGTGCTTTCTGCTTTCTCCAGTTGTGTCAAGGGATGAGAGGGTCCTACTATGTGATCAACTCTTCTATGCAAACCGACGGAAGGAACGCAGGAATTGCCGTAGCAGTCGCCACACAACTCCTTACAACTCGAGAAGCAAGGCCCGACTGCCTTCGGTCTCGGAAAACTTCGAAGACACGAGGCTGCTATGCGCTCTGCCCCCATCCATTTCACTTCAAAACCATCGTGTTTTTCGATGGTACTTGTAGAACGATCTTTCCCTACCGAATGAATTCCCCTTCAAAGCCTCGTACATACACACACACACACACACACACACACACGCCATAGCGTCTACTTTCTTTTACAGATTTGATTAAGCCATGTTAATTACTATTCCTTCCTTCAAAATTCATTATCTCTCTGTGAGAAGAGTAGATTGTTCTTTTGCATTTGAGTTGCATGATTGGGTAAAAATATTCTTCCCCCATCAGGACAACATAGAAACTTTCTAATTAGTGAATGGTTCCGTAGAAAGTAGAGAGAGGAAGGTGAAAGTTCCTTCTTCCATGTCACTGAAGAAGAAGAGAGATGCGGTTTTTGGGTTCAGACAACATACATTTCCATTTTCATGATTAAATGCAGAAGTCCAAGCAAGTAGCTGACTAGCTGAGCGTGTGGCACTCGGTTTTAGTGCTGAGGGTGAGTTGAGTGGTATGGTAGTCGTGTGGTAGACTCATTGCACCAAGCAATTCTTCCAGGGAGGTCCGCCTCCTTCATTCAATGCCCAACTTTCTCCACAAAACTGACTTTTCCTGTGTGTGCCACCGATGAAAGAATGTAGCATCTCAAACCATAAAACCTAAATGTACATGATACTACAACTTTGCTTATTACGAGTGCTTTCACTAAGCTCAGCTCACCAAACTTTCTCCTACTCAAAATGCATTAAAGTTCCCCTTAAGTTCCCAACCGATACGCTCCTTCGCTTGTTCTGATTTATATGGAGTTCAATTATGAATCAAATTAGCATGTAAAGATCACTCGAGACACTCGAGAGTTATCCTTTGTGAAAAGACTCAGTGGAAAGTCTCAAGGTTTGATGGAAAGTAGTGGTGGAAAGAGTAAGATAATCAGTATTGTAATTTATTACATAGCCTGTTTTGGTTAACTTTTTCACAAAAGCATTGTTGTCTAGCTTATTATTCGTTGCGATATGTAATCGCAGACATTCCTTTTGTCTTAACAGAATCGACATCCGGACCGAATAATGATTATGTGTAATATTGTCTGAAAACAGTAGCCGATTGGTCTTCAAAGTTTTTTGATTCTAGTCTCTCTATAAGTTCTAGAGCAGTAGTGCAAGAGGAACAGTAACCTAAAATAGTAGCCGTGAGAATCTGGAGTAGCGTTTGTGGAAACGATTAGGCTGAGTTGCTCGAGGAAGGAGTGGGGGGTGGTCCATGTTTATTTTTGCCCGTCCGTAATCCCCAAGAACCCAAACGGAATATCAAAGTAGTAGCACGAGTTTGCTTTTTCTCTCGCGCACCTAATAAAATTAAGTATTTCACATTAAATCTAGGAGAAGCCATTAGGTATGAGATACAATGTGCAGTGTCATTTACACTACCGTCCATGAGTTCTTCGTAGTTGTTTTCAGGAGACTCATTCGCCAATGATCGTTGCTTCATTGTTACACCCCTCGGGATGGGGTGATATGGAACGTAATCATCTCTTTTAGACCCTCTCGGCACGGGAACAGGTCTACACGAGCGATTAAGTTCTTAAGAAGTATCCTTAGACATTGCACAATAATATTCGGTTGGTAGTAAAGATTCATGGAAAATAAGCCTACCGTCGAAGAGGATTGTAGTCACTTGGGTGTGGAGACCAAAATCGCTTTGATTGCATAGCACTCATGATATCTTCTGCGCCTAAATTTTCTGAAAACCACAATGACCATGACCACTACACTATAAGTTCCTTTGAATGGAAGTAATTAAGTAAATGTTCCTCTTACCGTACTCTTCAGGATCAACAAAGACTGAGACGGTGCCATCGTCGTTTGCAGAATACGTTGGAACAGCCAACGTTCTCAGAATTACCGAAGTAGAAAACACCAGGAAAAGCCCAACAATGATTCTACTCATTTTGATACCCTTAATTATTAGGCGAATAGGAGGATACACAGTTGCGGTCAAAGGAGACGCGAGAGATCAAAATCTGAATGCACGAATAAAATCCCTTTCTACTGAAGGCTCTTCTCTGTAATCTGCAACAGGAAACTCAAAAGGTCTCGAGGACTCTTTCTGTGTCTACTTTCCAAAGGTATGAGTTCTGGAAATGACAACTTGAAAATGACCAACTTTGACAAGATTTTCCTGCTACTTATAATAAAGAGGGATCGCGAGTGAGGAATTCCATGAATAGCAAACACACACATAATAACACTTGGATAAATGAGATTTCTGTATCAAGAATCTCTTTGAATGCGATTCCTAATGTTATTTGATGTAAATGATCTACTCATTTTTCAAGTGAAAGGGCATACGTGGGTGTCAAAGAGAAAAATTTCCTTCGAAAGCCCACAAATAAGGTAGCAAACACAGACAGACTGTGAAGTTTCATATCATTAGCTCGCGAATCGCTAGTCAAACGCTACTTTCTGCTCATAAGATTCGCCTTTCATTTTATGTAACTCATTTCTCTCGAGTTTAATAAATTCGTGATTGAAACCCGAGAAAGTTGTTTGTTGGGTGTCAATTGCTTCTCACCGTCATCAAAGCATCTGTTAGGGACACGTTAACGATTTCCGAAAAAGGTTAGTGAAGCTACTTGAGCAGCCCGACAAATAAGATTCGCAAACTTTCAGATCTTTCGAGATTTCTTTTCTGCGTCATCATATGAACAGCTAATGATCTCCAAGACAGGGAATATTCATTTATATATTCATTCGACTCAAGCCTTTCATTTCAAGTAAACTTCATTCTCAGAAATGCTATCTCAAGCTTCAGTTAACTTGCCTATCAAAGTAAAACTGAATGTTAGGCTTTTCATTATGAGCAAATTATGTTTTTCTGAATTCACCTTCCCAAGAGTTTCGTTAGAAATACACATGAGACTCAAGGGAAAAGCTGAAAAGCATTCGTTCTAAAGTGGATTGCTTCTTTTTAATCATACACTTCTATGGTATTCCATTCACGTGGATTTTTAGTAAAAGGAAATTTTACGCCATTGGTCCCGTCATAAAAGGTTTAACGAGCCGTTCCTCAACCACACTGCAAACTGAATACTTCAAACGAAGTTCTGCCAGCAAGTCAAGGGAAGAAAATAATTGAAATAACAAATTGTGATTTCTCATTTTGAAGTAATACCGTATTCATCGGTTCAGAAACAAAGGTTTCTTAGAGCCGTAGTCAAACTGGGATGTGGTATTGTGGCACCCACCCCGAAACAGGGACATCTTTCTCCTCTCCCGTTAACTGTAACTTGCTCTCCGAATCGGGTAGAATGATCTGCTCTGCTAGGAACTCACATTCGGGAGGCACAGACTCGGGTGAAAGTTGGACGGAGGAAGGAATTCGGATGGCGAAAACCTTTTCCCTGCAGACTACAGGACGCTCCATTTCCTGGAATGAGTGAAAGGGAATACTCGCGTATAGAGAATCTCTGATGCTGCTGGAGGCTAAAGTGGTTCTTTAATGCTTTCACGGAAAAATATCTTGCGAGTCCCCTGGTTTATCATACACGAGCAAATGAGAGCCTAAAAGGCTTTTATTAATCAAAGAGGATCTACATGGCATGCCATTTAGCAATTAAAAATATGGAAATGAATAAAAGAGCATTTCACGTTTATTTAGGTCAGAGATAGATTCCAAACTGCATCCGTGAGGCAGGCCAAGCAGAGTTCTTTGATGCAGGATATTCGGTATTCATCGTATACTTATTACATCCCTAAGATTCGTCCATACTTAAAAAGAGTTTATAAATTCGCATACATACATTATTCTAAGCTGAGGTAGTAGTCTGCATACAAAATGTGGAATATTGTGAGGTTGAGAATAAATATTTGTGGAAGGAGTACACAAGCACACATCTTAGGACAACGTTGAACGAATCGAATGCAAAAGAACATGCAAACACAAACATTCACAGATCCGATCATCACTCGTCAATTGTTGATTTTCTATCCACTCCTACTTTGGTATTCGAGGTAAGTCTGCCACGAAAAGCCATGACTTACTTTTTGCTTGAGAACGTGTCTCTCTCAGTTGGGAATGATTATTGAATCATGCATTTAAAGGAAAGTTTGAGTGCGGAGGAACTGCTGATGGTGCTGCTTCTGGTTTGAAATCCTGACGGCTTATCCAGCTTGGGGCCGAGGTGGCTCCTGACGGAAGGCAAGGCAGAATCCTGTGTTCTGCATGTCATCTCCCTCTTCGCTGTCGGTCTTCACTCTCATTATGAAGGGCTTAGCAATGGCTAGGGAGAAAGATTTTTCTTCAAAATTAATCTCTTCCTTTACTCTCCTTCTTCCTCTTTCTCCAAGCGAAAGGAGGAAGAAGAAAAACTAATTATCTTGTAGTAATGAGAACCAGTCAAAACTTAAAGAAAGACTGTTGAATTCATGTCTGTTGTAATTACATCGAACAAGATGTGGAGCCATTGCAGTGGCGAATCCATTCCCACAGTATCTGTCATCGGTTTTCGTAGGAGGAATTGCTGTATCATCCGTCATAATTAAGACATAGTCTGCAGCGCAAGGAGTTCCCTGAGATGAATTAAGGTTACACGTTAAAACTCCATCTTACAACGAGAGACCTTCGAAAGATCGATAGATTGAGATTTAGCCTTGCACACTCTCACGCCCAGGCAGGCTACTTTCAGCTACTTTCACTCTCACTTCGTTACTTGTTAATTGGATCGTTGATGAATCAAATATTTATTGGATATGCTAGGAAGAATCTTTGGTAATGGGAAATGAGATTCGAGCCTTTATGAAAAACGAATGTTGTGATCTTACCGGAGTTCCAGGTAGAGGATCAGCTGCCATTGTCGTCATCAAGAAACTTTGAGCAGCAGGCTCTCCTTGACAGGGTGACCACTGAAATTGATTGATTCCGTGAGAAACAGAAGGCAGGGCCATAGGTACGTAAATAGACTAGGGGAATTGAATGTCTGTCTGTGGAGGTTTGATAAAGAAAAGGGTAATCTGATCGTAGAAAGTGGCTCTATAGGATCGTTTCTCTTTCTGCCCATCGTTGGTCGTCCTATCAGTCTCATCATCTTGAGATCAAGTGTATTTACTCACCACGATAGAGCCTGCACCATCCTCTGATCTCACACAAACGGTGTAATCCAAGTCAGCCAGATGAGGGGCCATGGGATAACCCAACATCCTTACTTCGCCTGTTGCCGAAGTGTAATACTGAAGACATCCATCTGGAGCTAAACTTAATCAAGTTCGAGTAATCATCAGTTGTTAACCTTCGAATGGGAGTCGTGCTCCCAGCCGCTGTATTGCTTTCTACGACACACACACCCACAGTTGCTTGACATTTACCAAATTACCAGGAGAGATATGAGTCAAGTAGGCAATTAGGAGCCATGCTATGGAGGAGTTCTATTATCGAGTTGCTGTGTGTGTTGGAGGTGGCGGTCGTTCTATTTTATTATAAAGAAGAAAAGACTTTCAACCTCGTCACGTACCTCTGCTTATAGAGTTGCATTCAATGTAGGACATTTTGACATTCCACTGCCTACTGGAAGTAACGGCTCCTCCGTCTGTTATAACGCTGAGGGTGATTCGATCGCTGCTTCCGTAGTCCAGGTACACTGAGGAAGAGAGAGAGATGAGAATGAAAGGAGACAGATTTTGAGTAGTGTGTAAGTTGCGGGTGAGCTGAGGAGAATATATATAAGGATATACGCGGAGGAGGGGAAAGGTGAATTGAAATGAATGAGGATGTAGTAGTGACATAATAAGAGAAAAGAACTCTAGCTAATTAATACTCTTGTCATGTCACACCAATTGAATTAATTTTATATCAATGGCTTACTGTGTTGGCCCGTAAGATCTCCACATAAGTTGACAGGAGGTGTTCCAGAGACTCCGTTAATACTCAGCCTATCTGCCATACACTGACCTGTCATCGTATCAGCAGCGGCTAATTGCATGTTTGTGAAGTCTAACCGGAGTTGACATACGTTGGAGGAAGGCTGTGGAGAAAGTGGTGAAAGTCTTTCTTTATTTGGAGAAAGAAGGACAAGAGTCAGTGGGGGAGAGTTAAAAGCTACTTCTGTACGGGACTCTGTGTGAAAGTCTATGGCGGCGGCATTCACACAACTCGCCCTACTAGTCCCTACCATTGTATTGTGGGAAGTGAAAGGACGGATATTGTGAGACCGAGAGACAGAGTTCCCTTCAGGTCTTTTTACTTACTTTCTGCACCCTCACGTTGCAAACTTCTAAACCTGATGGATTAAAGCCACTAGGAAAATCCCTGTTTCGGAAGTTGGTATTGTTCTGCTGTACAACTGATTCACACGTTGCAGTGACTGTGGAAGAAAAGAAAGAAATCATATCGGGTTCATATTAAATTCTTCCTCTGACTGACGTCTTCCTAACAACTCAGATCCATTCTTTCGGAGGAAAGCGATAAAAGATCTTGTAGGTCACTAGAGCAAAGGAAGTTTAGATAGAAGAGGAAGGGGAGTCTTGTGTTAGTAATACTGTCCTAGTTCAAAAAATTGATTTCCTCCTCAATGAAATGAGAAGTGAGCTCAAAGGGTTTATCGTATATATTGGACCAAAGGCTCTTCATGGATATCTCTGGCGTAGGAATATACTCGACGACGAAGGGATAAAGATATTGACGGCGATGGCGATGGTGGTGCATCGTTTCTTCATGAGCGAAGAAGAAGCCCAGCAGAAGAAGAACACACACACACACAGAGGGAGAGCGGAGAGAGAGAGAGTATACCACTTGATTCTGCAGCCAGTTTTTACCATCCTATCTTAACTCTTGGGTGAAAGTTATATGGAGGAACTTCTTCAGCTCTCAAGATGATACCTCTCATGTTCAGGCTTTCTATGTTTGCTTTCCAAAAAACTTTTCTGGAAATGTATTAGGTATCGACGGTAAGTAATTTTCTGTGTTCATTTCTTGTGCGTTAGGCCCAGTGAATAAAATCTGGGGGAATATTTCTTCGTCGTCTCGCTTTTTTCCTCCTGCCTCCGCCAGACTCAAAAAAGGGAGAAGGATAAGGTAAGAAGGAGAGGACTTAATGTAAGCTAATTTCACTGGACAAGTAGCCTCGGAGCGATAAATTCTAGTCAACCAAAATTTATATTAAGGAGAGCTCTTTTATTGATATTTGGACTTGAAAAACTTTCTTCTTAAACATGCAAAGCTCTGGTTGAGAAGATTAAGTCTCTTATATGCTCATTTCATTTTTGGAGTGGATGAGATACGAAGTGTCTTGAGGAGCTCAAAGGAATGCTGTAAAGAACAAGATTACTCGGAAGGAAAGACGAGATGGGGAAATAAAAACGTGTGTCAATCCGACATAAACTCTGGTAAAGCTGACGCATATTCATATAAGATGGGGAAGAGCTCAGGAGAAACTTATTTCAAGATTTCGAGTCTTTGGAGTTGGTCCTTTTCTGAGGAAAGTGATATTTTGAGTAAATAAGAAATTCGAGGCTCTTGATGGGTGAGGGAAGAAAGAAGAAGTATTGTTGTAGGGCCCCTTTGAGACATATTTAGGGAATTGGTGTGTTGAATTACGTGCGAATAAAGGTTTCTCAAAGACGACTATTCACATTGGTTTGAGATGAGGGAAGGGACCGATTTGAAAGGAAGTTTGGGAGCTTCCAAATTTCCAATATTTCGCGTACGTGAGTGAGGATATAGGGGAAATTATAATTTTGCTTTCTCCGTCTTACCGACACAACAGACTCCGAATCCATTAGCACAAACCCCACTGCCCTGTCCACCAGCGGTACGGCACTGGGAACTAGAAGAAACCATAAAAAATGTATAAAACTTTTTCTAGTTATAAAACTTATCAAATCTCGAGAATTTGTTAGAACTTCTCAGATCCTTAAAATGAACTTTTACTTTGTAAAACACGTTCCAGCCGAGTCCACACTATCAGGGACACAGGGCTGATTCGAAATTCGTACAATTGAGAACAACGGGAAGACTATAAGGAATTAAATCAACTTTCTTTAATATTTCCACTCGAATTATTCTTCGTAAGACAATAAAAAATTTTTCTTCCATCTTCATGGGACCTTACATTTTGAAGTCCTCCCATTTCCCTGATTATTACTTTGTTCATCTAATGAAGACAAGGATTGATCAAAGTTTTGCAACTCTCTGTCTAAATTAAAACAATTTACAAAGACGAGGAGAGACACTGCTGACAAAGTGAAAAGAAGTGTTGAATATAAATTAGCCGTTCGCTTCATTCTGCAAGATGATTGTGACACTAGTCGCATCGACACTAAATAACTTGATCACTTTGACTCGCTCACTAGCCCAACAAATAGCAAAGTGATCTACGGAGTTGTTTGTGAACATGGATTAAATATTTCTATCAAGTAGCAATTCAATCGAAGTCTCCCAGCTTCCTTCTCACTTCCTTCAATGAACTTAGCCTTAGCCATTCATTTTGTAACATTGACTCCGATTTTATTCGGCGCATCATCTCTTTATCGTAATGCAATCTCTTTGATGTCATGCAAGAATAATAATGCAAATGAGTATCAGACACAATATGCACATCTCCCCGTTGTTATTACTGTAAACAATAAATACGCTTTTTTGTACGAGACGTAGACTGAATACTAACTTGATTGGGCTCCCCACGTCTACACACTGTACACACAGACTATTATCATCAGGGAATAGATATTTGGGGCAGATGCTTATGTGTGTGTGTGTGTGTGTGTGTGAAAGAGTTGCGTCACTCCCTCATCATTATAATATTTGCACTGTAAGCATTGGGTAAATGAAACTGGGATGTTGTTTGTGCTATTGTTAAATCACACCGTTTTGTGACCACAATGGTCGTAAAATGCTGACGAGATGGTGTGTGAGGATTGGTGGTTTTAATTCTGTCGTCTCATAAAACCAAAATCAATAACCTCATTTGCTTTTGCTTCTACGCTTTGTCTAAGTTGGGCCTTTGATTGGTACTCGGGATGAAAATTTAATTTACTTCATTAAGAGGTTTGTGTAAGAAGATTGACATTGGAAGAAAGACAATATGTGCCTCTCTACTATTTTCCCTCAAATAGTTGGAGGTTTCGGATGAGAAGTCAAACCCATTGTTATCGGAGGACACATAATCAGATCACACTTGAAGAAGAGATGAAACAAATTAGTGAGGTGAAAGTGAAAGCACCAAGGCCTGCGAGCTGTCTCCGGAGACGATGAAGGAAGGAACTTCATCCACAATGTACACGTGTCGAAAATCGTTTCACAGGGATTTAAAAACTGACAGGTTCTTCTCAAAAGTTTCTCCGAATTAGTCCTTCAAAGTAACAAAAACTTCTTTGATCTCCGTTTGTTTCCGTGTACTCTAATTACATAAGCACTGGTATCTGGTATTTTACTCGGAACTTTCGTGTGTACACCAGAATACCAGAAACACACTTGCATTAGTTGCGAGGTCCAAAAGGGTATTTCATGATTCATCCCAGCCATGCCTCATTCTCACGAAAGTGATTTATTCCGTGACAAAATAGTTGAAAGTTTGAAGGATTTATCGAAGAGCTCAGGAGTGAGATAGGTGATGAACACAAAGACTCTTTGTGTAAAAGTAGTTTGAATGGCAAATGAGAAGTAGCCCAGTGTGTCAAATACTGCGGAATGTTTCAATTTGCATACGGTAGAATCAGTGTGGATATTATAATAGTGAATAAATTCAATTTGTACAGATTTCCACCGGAGTTCCAAAACATCATGGGTGGGGCCCAGAGGTAACTTTTAATAGCTTTCCATTAGAAAATAATACTCTTCCCTAGGAGTTTATTAGGATCAAATTATGGGCTTGACCAAACATGTAATTGAAATCTACTTTTTGCTGGTGGACTTTAGTTTAATTTCATGTTGGGTAACCCTACCCAATCTCAAGTGTGATTACAATATCATGCAGACACAGCAAACCGACAGACTCTTCAACAGAAGATTAATACATTGTGTGTGTGTGTGTGTGTTATTTCAGTAGAGTGCCAAACACGGTTCTTGGGGAAAGGAGAGAAGGACATTTAAAACTGTGCGAAATCTCGCCTTCCTGCCTGCTTACGTAGTAGTGTATGGCATGTTCCTGTGCATGAGTGAAATGAGGCTTCTCTCTTCTGTGACGATGAAGGAAAGGCTTGGTTGGTCGGTAGTTGGGTAATGGATGGACGAGGCAAGTGCATTAATACACCACTACTGCTATTACTACTTTGGCGAACACAAAATGAAAATGTACTTTCCTTGCACTCAAGAGGAGCGTTATTATTACGTACTACTTACTACTGGCCAAACCACGGCTATCTCATGTTTTATGCTATTTCAGAATTGCATTACCATAATAATATACAAAGTTGTGATAACAGAACATGCTCGGGGTTCTCTACTCAATGGACAAAAAATGAGGTCATGGTAAACTCCCAGCCGCCGTATTCTCTACTTCCTTCTTCTCTGACCGGATGAGTATTTCATATCAAATGACCGTTTAATTCAACTGATATATTATTTTTTGCCTTCTTCGGGATAACATGCTTTCGCCAATCTCACAAAGATTCTTTTCTGCAATAAATAAGCTGCCGAAGGTGAGTCTTTCATGTTTTCACAGTCCAGTTTTTCTGACTGAAAGCTCAGTAACGTGGATGATGGGATTTTAAGGAAGGGCAAGAAGTAAAAACGTGAGTGAGAGTGTTTGTGCGGACACTTGCACTTACTTTTTCTCTAGAAAAGAAATAACATACTCACACACACACACACACACACACACACACCACACACACACATGGTGGTGGTGGCGTGGTTATCAAGAAGTCAACCAGACCAAGTCAATTTTTAGACCCAACAGCCTTATATGCACACTTGGAGAACTCTCACAAGTTTAGGTGTTCACAAACGTCTTTCAGTGACCAGACCACCATCGTGTTTTATGTGTAAATGTTTCTCTACGGTACTCAGCAAGGTCTCCACGGAGGAGCTTAGGAGAGTAGCAATGAATCACGATGATTGAAAATGCGTCAATAATTGGAATCTTATGGGAGAAGCTCGTTTAATGCCTGTAAGAAATTGACCGATTATTGTTTCGGGAAGGAAGGTTAGTGAGAAGGCTGTGATGTTTGGTTTGGTCATGTAAGTGTATCCGGAGAAAAGAACCTAGTGAAGAAGAAACCTGAGAAAGTCCAGGGAGCATTTTGAAATCCTATTTGGCTAAGGAAATCCAATTAGTTATCAGGTATAAAATGACACCGTGGGGATTTCAACTTCAGTCGTGATTTTGGTTTTTCGTGGAGAAGCAAGCTCGTTTTTTGGTCGGCAAGAGAAGGCGAAGGACAGGAAACGGAGAAAAATTCTATTTCCATAAAAAAGTGTGTGGCTGTGTGTGGAGTGTGTGCGAAGGCATTAAACTTTCTCCGTTTTATATTGCTCCGTCTCTTCTCCTAACCTCTTTGTCGATTTACAACTGCTGTGCATTCCCTGTTTTCTTATTTTGGAACGATGATTCCCTTAGTGTTCCTCCTCGCAGCCCATGTGGTAGCAGTTAAAGTATTCAAAAAAACTGCACCAAATGGTAAGTGGTCGTCTTCAGTGAAGTATCGAACGTGGATACAAAAGCAGTAGTGGTTGTAAAACAACAAGGGTTACTTAAGCCGATTCTTCGTCTGGTAGAAATAAAGAGGAGTGAAATAAAATAAAAATCACGAGTACTACACAATCCCAACAACCTCATTGCCCACTTTTTGCAACCAACGGTTTTATATGTATGTAACACACATACCTTTGTTCCCTTGATCAATAAATAAACCTGACGACTCGCTCTTCTTCTTGAGCACATCTCAGCCTAAGCCCCCTACACACACCCTCTCTTATGATGAATTGTCATTCAGACTTATCTACATACAAAGTTTCATATCCATCTCCCAGACATGTCATGTTTGCAACGGTGTTATCTGATGGAGAAATGTGGATCACTCTATTCCTGACTGAGCTACAAAAGATTCCCCACGAATAGCTTACTTACTGCTTACTCACTCCCTTCACTAAAACTTTTCTCTCGAGATTGATACAATCTTTTATTGTTAATAACTTTTGTGAACTGCAGGGAAGATAACGGTTTATCTTGGAACTCGAGATTTCGTGGATCGTCTTGACGGCAACGTGGACCCTATAGATGGGATCATGGTGGTGGACAATGAGTATCTCAAAGACAGACGTATCTACGGTCAGGTATATAAGCGAATCTATATGCAGCAGCCATTGTAGCCATGCTTGCTACCGTAGGAAAAGGTTTACAAAAGAGATTTTGCACGCAGCAGGTTCCTTCAGTTAAGTAAAATCCTCCACGTCCACAGCCCACACAGTCAGTAGAGTTCCTAGTAGCTATAATAATGTAAACTCTCCCTTCTCTCCTACTTCTTTAAATCCGCAAGCCCAGTCTCTAAAAGCCCATTTAATCCAGCTCTAATCAATTGATCTGACCATTGAGAGAGTAATTTGCCTGCATAAGTATTCCCCTGCCCACGTCCGCGTTTTAAATTCACTCGTTAGCATTCAAATGCCGTGAATTGTAGATTCATACATACAAATAACTTGGCATTGATCCATCTGTAAATGTCATTCCTTCACATTCTCTACGCCGAGTGGAAGGTATTCCTTCGTGGAGTACCAGCGGGTCGAAAAAGCTATTTACTTACCGTCTATGTGTACAAGCTGACAAAATACGTTTCGCGTTACAATTTAGAACTTAGAGTCAAAAGTAGTTCGCTTTTGTAGTAAGGAGGGTAAAGGAAAGGAAAAATGTAGAAAACACAAAAGTGTACCACCACGATACGATTGCCACTGTCTCCATGATGATGATGATGATGCTGAGTTGAGTCAAGGATAGAAATCTCGACTTTCTTGCCTAAGCACAACATACATTTGAGAGAACCTTGTTCGTGCCAAGTTCCCTGGAAACTCCCCCCTCCCCCCTGTAAGGTTGTCCGAACAGGAGCAAATCTCGGTGTACACAATTTGG
>JAQGAD010002284.1:0-14226 GCA_034696625.1 Isotomurus palustris
ACATCAAAATCGCTTCGTGCGTCCACTATTAAATGTTGGGTCAAAGTCAAAAATCAGTATAAAATTGCCGGTTTTAAGGTCAAGCAGGTCAATTTTCACTTCAATAATGAACAAAACTTATTATTCTATTGAAAAACCCAAAATTTAGTGACAATTGCCGAATTTTTATTTAAAATTTAATTTTTTTAAAATTTGCTCGATTTTGAAAAACATTTCAAAATTCGGGAAATTTTTCATTAAATGTCGTTTTTCAATAGAATAATAAGTTTTGTTCATTATTGAAGTGAAAATTGACCTGCTTGACCTTAAAACCGGCAATTTTATACTGTATGAACGCGTGTAATCATTATTAAATATAAAATTCAGTTATAATGACAAGTGCTTGACGATTAGACTTTTCTGTATGTTTTCAAGTGCCGAATGAATTAAAGAAAGTTTTGTCCATAACTGGAAAGTGGAAAGGAAAAAAAACTTAGCTGGTCTTTAAATTTCCTTTGTGGGCTACTTAATGATTTTTCCTTTTATGGCCACATTACCATATGAACATATTCACATTGTGTTCAACTCTTTTCGCTGTTAAAGTTTGTTTCTTTTTATTTATTTCTCTATTAAGTGATATCATAAAGTTTGAGAATGTGATGACTCTCCCATCTCCTAAACGAATGTTAGTGAGATTGCAAATTATTATTATCTCTCTGCTTTCTAACGAAGATTTAAGAACGGATATCAGACATCTGAATCGATTGTGTCAGAATGTCACAAATCACACTCGATCGCGTATAATTGACACAGCTTGTTTTGCAGACGTAAAAAGCTTTAAAAGTAGTTGTAAATTTTGTAATTGAGCCTGAAGAATTATGAAAAAGAAGCCTGTGAATAACAAAAACTAATTATAAACTCGTTACTCGGGAAGGAATGGTGTAATTGGCCTATTAAAATCGTATGCAGGCTCAGGCGTTCAGGTTCGTTGGGGTGAGAAAATGCAATTCGTGCTCATCAATGAGACGGAGAATCTTATGGAAGACGTGTTTCAGCTTTGAGTCTGACTGTATCCTTTCCAAACTTCCAATCAGTCATTTTGTACTTTTGTAGGGCAGATTAATAAATACGGAATGAAGGAGAGAGGGGAGATTGAAGGCTCATATTCACTTTTGTGCCTTGTTTTATTATTACTTACTACCTTCTGTGAAACCCACTTAAAGGATGGAGCTTTGATGTGAGCTAGGCGATTGAGGATGGTTGAGTTCAGTAATTATCTGGTGAAGGGCAGCAATTAGCCGTTTATAATTGAAGTTTCTTTTTGTGAACCAGATAGGATTTTTGGGAGAGAAGGGATAGAAAGTATCTGAGTCTGAGAGTATCGTTGTTTGTGAGTATCTGAGTAATTTTATGGGGTTGTAGCGTTGACGGTTGCGTCTCGTTGATGTTCGGCTGATATGGTTCAAGTTTAATGAGTGCCCAGGGAGGGAGAATGAATATTGACTGATTTGGGTAAGTGCGTCCTTACGTTGTTCGTTAAAGGAAACTCTCTGAGAAGAATCTTCGGTTGAGAATCTCTCCTCTGCTTGTGTGTATGTGTCTATTAATCCTTCTTCCCTTCTGCTGAGCGAAACAAGCCGAAAAGTGTGGAGAGTTTGGAGTTTTGGAGTTTCGTAGTTTTGGAGGAGAGAACACATTAAATGAGATCATATGGAAGTTAAAATGTAGAAAGGGAAAAGACTTGGTGGATATATGGGAGTGTGTAGCGATTTTGGATGTGGAACCGATGGAAAGGAGAGCCTTCCGAACAAAAGGGTTCTTCGTTCTTCTCTTAAGATGAACATTAAACACAAGGAAATTGAATGAGAGTCTGCTTACTGTAAAATGTTAAAGACAAATAGATTGTAGGGGAGCTTAGAGTCAGTGAGGAAGGAATCGTAAACACAAAATGGAATGTATTTAATCTGAACAACAGCAACTAGTTTAACATGTTCCGAAGATGAGCGAGCAGAGAGTTTAAGTAGAGGAGCAAGTAGGAGTACAAGTAGTAGGGTGATGTGATGATGCTTGTATAGGCTTACTTTGTACTCCCTCAACTTGCCACATGTTAAGAAGAGATGTTAGGGTAAAAGTGAAAGAGAGTGAAATTTGGATCCACCAGCCTACCAACCTCGCACAACCGAGACGCACAGTTTAACTAACTAAAAGTCCGTCGACAGTCTTTCCCTTTCACGATTTTGTAGTGAGAGGAGATAATCAAAAGAGTAGCTTGGCTTGTAAACATACTACACACACACACACACACACACGGAGCTTTTGAGTTACCTGATCTCTGCTGGTGAATTTATGTTGAGAGTTGAGGCGGCTGATGATGATGCAGTGAAAGAACGAGAGAGATTTTAGGGGAAAGCGTGTGTAATAAAAGGAAGCAATTTAACTCGTGTTCATCTCTCTGGGCTTTTTTATCGGAAGATAATAGTGGAGGTCTTTGGTGTGAGAAAGATAGAACACGGTCCGTTCGTTCATGGAAGATTAATTTAAAACAGAAGCGAGTTACAATGGGGAATGAGGAGTGGGAGAAATGATACACGTTTGGTGCTGAAGATGAGAAGGAAGGCAGGAGGGGTGAATGAGAAACACCTAAACGCTAATGGTATGGTGGAAGGTTGTCTGAAGTGAACATCGATGATGATGCTCTCCAGTCTCCCTGATGCTACTATATATACCTATTTGCTTAAGTATCGAGAGATCGAGGAGACTCAGTCAGTCACAAGGAGTTTGTGAGTTAACACGGGTGAATTCACATGGCAGGCCGGAAGAAAGTGGCGAAAAGCGAGATGAGATGAGAGGAGGTTGCTGCGTAGGTTTGAATCCTCGGTCTCCTCAGTGATTTGTACTTTTGTACAACAACACGGAGATGATGAGATGATGTTGTTCTGGAAGTGGAGAAGACGAAGGACTCGACGGATATATAGATCACGGATGGAGTGACGGAGAGGCAGTTCGGTTCGTATCTTTGCGACCAGCTTCAATTGGCCTTTTATTGCCTCCCCTCTCAAATTAATAGGAGAAAGACTCTGTGAGAGATTCGATTGGAACTAGGGACATTTCCTCCTGTGTTCCTCCACTGGGTAATTGTGTGACTGCGTCTCTACAAATACCTAGACTCCGTGTTTTAGCTTAATTATATTATCGGTTCATATTATGTTTGTTGGTGGAGAGGTGAAAGGGATCGAGAGAGCTGAGAGAAGGACTCGTGTCTCCCAGGAAGTTGTGAGGATGGATGATGAAGACCACTCAAGAATAAAAATGTTGACGAATGAGGAGATGGAGGAGAGAGAGAGAGAATATGTGGAAGATGGAAATGTGAAGCTGCGATCTGTCTCAACTTCACATTTCAGAGGAAAGTATTGAAGGAGATGAGGAGAGAGATTAGCTGGGATTCCTGCGTTAAAAGACTTTTCATCAGTTTAGTCGAAGCCCATTAACCCTCGTCGTTGTCGTCGTCGTAGTCTTGTGGCAAGTAAGTTGCTGGCTGCTTTTCTTTGGATGGAAGAAGGCCCAGGTTTTGTGTCAAGTGTTTTAATGGTTAGGTGCACTCTTTAAAGGATGTACACGCGGAGGCTGATGAATGAGCTAAACATTATAATGAAGGATAATGCATTAGCATTAAGTGACTTGGTGGTTGGAAGAAGGCTAGGTATTTAGTTATATGTTATATCCTCCAATTATTTGGACCAGGATCAAAATTCTTGAACAGCCTCGCTCTCTCCGCCAGCTTAGCTTTCGTAGCTTTTGGTGCTTTAGTAGATTCTCTCTTTATTACGCCATTTACGCTCTCTCCTCGTTCTCATACAAATTCTGGTGATAATGATGATGGGAATCAGACATGAAGGGAGATTCATCGAAATTCACCATCGTTACCCACTTAGGCTCTTCTCCCACATCTCCTCCGATCATTTGTCACCAACAAAAGCAAATCATGAACCAATCATGTTCCCTATAATTGAGTATAAATAAAAGCATCTCTCTTTCTCTCTTATGTTTAGCTTTAGATACATCTCGCTGCTTACTCCCCGCGATGGTGTGAGTGTGTGAGTTGTAATTGTTCATTTTCTCCAGAATCCAAACTCGTGGTTCATGAAGAGAGACTGTGTTTGCACAATATAAAATATTCAGGACACGATTGTAGAGTGAGAGTACGAACGGGAGCTTTATTTCACCAGCCGTACGATCATTCAAATCCGAATCCCTGCCATCTCAATTAGCTCTGCCCAGTTTCGTCCTGATGTTGATTGGACGAAAAAAACCCATTGTATAACATTTATTGTGTTAGAAAGCTCTTTAACTTTTGGTATAGAGCGGAGAGCGAAGAGCATGTTATGAATAAATGGAAGAAGGGTGGTGGTGGTGGCTTTGCTGAGTCAGCGTTGTAAATGAGATGAGTTTTAATGCACCAATATGACTGACTTCGATATTAAAAGCTTTTTCCTAATGAATAGGAAAGATGGAATATTTTTGATTGGACGAGTCAGTTCACACAAGAATGTATAATGCATTGGATTTACTCGTATTTATTACATGGAGCTAGTCAGAAATCTATGAATTGATCAAAGGAGTGTCAAATGTTCCAAACTTCGGAACCTTCACGCTTTTTGTACTCCCCTTTAGCAGCGGCTGCACCTGTTAGACATACTCTACACTCTACACAACCTATTAGGCACCATAAAATTAGACGTATTAAGTTGCATCTGAGCCGATACACTAGAAATAAATCTCAATCGAAGTGATGGAAGAAGAAGCGAGAGACGAGTTGGTGGAGTTGTTGGTGTGCAATGAATCCAAAAAAGTAAGTAGAATCGCATAACTAGCCCCAAGCGAGTCAGCACTTAACTCCTCGTAAATGAAACTTACTTTTTTACTTCTTGTTGACTCTAATCACTTATTACTTGATATCTGATGGGCTTCAAAGAGATGAGTCAAGTTTTAAGAGGTACTCGCTCACTCACTCCCTCCGACTCAGTTCGAAATGTTGGAATTTTACGGGCAATTCTTCTGATTCACTTCTTTGTGACTAGCTCACACTTAATCGTTCGCGTTTAATGGGCTGCTTGCAACATTATGTTGCTTGTGAGTTTTCTGCTTGTCTAAAAAATCAATGGGTCTACATGAGCAGTTTAGACAATTTTAAGGCATGATGTGTATTTCACTTTAAAATCAGCGTAATATTATACTGTTAATTGAGGAATCATGGCGAATTAATTATTGTAATTGACTCATGAGATCATCTTGTCAATCAAGCTTGTGCTTTGTATGTAAGCTTAGTCAATTGACGACATAATTAATGACAGACTGCATTCATCCACTTATAAAGTGATTAAAAGGGAATATTATATTTTGTTTACTACGGATTCGAGCCTAAGATGAGATAGTTATTAAACTGGATCATATGGGAGTTTGCCAGTTGACTAGTTTTGTTTTTTATGGGTAATTAAGTGCCATTCATTTGATAAGGATAAATTAGTGGGTGCCAATAAATAAGGAAGTTAGACAATCTTACGCAACCATTTAAAAGGAGACTGTTACAATTTTAGGAAAGATCTGAAAAGAGCTTAAGAAGGAGAATGAGATGAGGTTTCGTTTGGAGAGCCCGACTGACTTTGTACTTTGGAGATGGATTTTGGTGCTTAATGGATGTTTAATTAATAGCTTAGTTCTTTGCCTGACCCAGTGGTGTACAATTAGGACTTTATAAAACATGAAGAGATAAAAGGTGCTTTCGTTGGACGGGATGCGCGATTAGGTAGGCAGTAGGTACTCGAGTCAAAAGGTGTTTTCTTTTGAAACTCCTTGTGGTGTTCAACCGTGAAGATCTAAAGTTCTTCTTATACGGGTATGTTGAAGTAGGCGTTTTTACATTAATTCTAAAGATCCTTAAACTTCAGTAGTACGGAGATGGGGCTCCAATTGTAAATTTAACACGCAGCAGAGATTTATATTATTACTTCTTTCGGACTTTGTTAGTATCGTAGGGATTCATTGGGCAGAGAGGAAAGTCATTTAAAACGAAAGCTCACCTAATTATATGAAAGGATTGGTCGTTCCCTATTTTATTCGTGGGTCATGACTTCACTCGATATCCATCACCTTCAGAGACCAGAGAGTACTTAGGCTTCGAAATTTTGAGAAATGTTTTGTTGGATTCGAAGGAGAGAGGAGATCGAGAGAGGTTTAAGGGTGAGTGTAATGACTTAAGATGCGGGAGAGAGTGGGTAAAACTAAAACGCTGACTTAAAGGTCTGTTGAGGAGGTTGATGAGTCAGGGTCTAATAAATAGGTTAAAAAGGAGTCGTGAGCCTGAATCGAAGTAGAGAGAATGTTTCTGAGGGAGTTGAATATGAGCGATGGATGGAGTCGTCGTCGTTGTCGGATGATTGAAGGAAGCATGGGCCAAGTACTTAAGAGTTGGAGTTCAGGATGATGTTGTTGTTGAAGGGGAGGATTGAATCTCAAATGCTCACATAATATGATGTGTTTTTCTTGTGTCTATTGGAGTTGCCGCAACGGAGAAGTGTTCTTCTCTCGGATTTATCCCAGGCAGCAGCAGCAGAGCATTAGTACATGGAACAAACTATTCAACCGTAGTCTTCAACTGTGTGTCCCTTAGCTCATTTTCTTTTCATGGCCTGTGTCTCTAAAACGATGCTGGCTGGCTTGCTTGCTGGAGATTTGAACACACTCGTTAATTGCTGAGACTGGTGGTGGTGGTGGTGGATAGGGATTTCGAATCTCCACCTCCGACTGAACATCATCAAAGGCTGTCGACGTACTACTATGCAACTATGCACTATGTATGTGTGTGTATATTTGTATTAAGTCACATTAGAGGAGAGTGACTGCGAGAAACTTAGAAACTTAAGCTTTTTTCTCAAAGTCTCAAAGGTTGACTAGTTAGTGACTAAAACAACACCATCATCGTCACTGCAACGAGGAAAGAGAGACTTCTCTTAACTCTTAAGTATTCATCCAGCAATGTTGCTATCTGTCAGCCCTTCTTCTTTCTTTCTGCTTTTTCCTCGTAAGTTGAGACAATGGAGAAGAAGAATAAGAATCCGTTCATCATACGAGAGAGTCTTCTCTCCTTAAATCCCCTTCTCTCTCTCTCTCATATCCTCCAGCATTCTTTCCGCCCTATCCATTAAACGTATTTTTCTTTGAATTTACCATCAAGATCAATAAGTCTTGCCTCGCGCAGTCACTCAATAAAAGACGAAGAATGATCTGATCACTTCTAACATCCATTCGAACCATCCCCTCCTCCTTCCTATTCTCCCGAACTTTTAACTTAGTTTGAAATGCGATACATATTATTATTCAATAGAGACTCAGACGGTGTCTCTACTTCCAACTTCTCTCGTGTATACTTTATATACATTTCATATATGAAACAACACACGTCTATCAACTTTCGCATCCTACAAATATTTTCTGGGCTGAAATTTCTATGAAATTTTATCTCTCTCTCTCTCTCATTCCTCCTCTGCGCAACTAACAAACCAACAAACCAACAAATCATGCATGTGTACCTCTGTGGAAACTCCGGATCCATGCTCACGGACAGTTATGTCTTCATAATCACAACCATCTTGGAGCTCATATGTGTGCAGTAGTTTAAGGAGATTAAAGTACTTTCCATTATCGTCCCTCGAATTCCTTTTATATGAGAATAGACCAAAAAAACTACAGTACACAATCATAATGTTATCATCCCATTATACATGCTACGCGTTCATACTTCATCGTCTCTCTTTCGAGTCTTTCCTCTTTCCTTAAACTCCAACTCTCTCTGCTTCTAAATTTGTAAAGCCCCTCTTGATAATAATTGTGTGACCACGGCTGAGCTTTCATGCTCCGATGATATTATTATTATTATACCGTCATAGGCTACTATGCATAATCCACCTTCATGGGCTCATCATCACCATATAACTCTTTACTATTAAAAGTACTCTGAAGTTAGAATTTAGAATGAAGGATCTTCTTAAGACGCAGTCCACCTCGGAAAAAAGCTTGAGCTTCGTAGGCCCACTGCGAGGTTCACGTAAGTGAAGAGCCACTTAAGACGTAAAGACGGGAGTCTCGTAATTTTGTGGCAGTAAATAGAAAAAGGAAAAATAGAGGAAAAAGTGGGAAAAGGGTTTAGTTCTTTAGTTCTTTAGTTTGGGGGAAATGTGGACGGAGGGACGGACGGAGGGACAGCGTCGAGGAAAGTATTAAAAAATCGGGTAGGTTCTCTCGTCGTCTCTCTGGCTGCTCAGAGACGAAGTTGAGTCAGTGGAGTTCTCGCTCTCGAGTTGGTCTCACTTTCCTGTTGGTCTCCTCTCGCTCCCTCCTCGTCGTCGTCTCCTTCTCTCAGCCTCATCAGCCAACATCAACAATTGAGACTTAATTCATTCGCCCTAATTAAGTGGCTACAGTTAATAATTAACAAGGGTCCACCATCATTAAATGGGGAGGACTGCGGAGCTCCTGCCCACCATCACGTTCATTCAACTCCAGGCAGGAGAGGAAGCATTCACAATTATCGCGGTTTTATTACCTTCTTATTATTGACAAGGAGGATAATTTATATCGAGTGTCACTAAAGAAGAACCTCTCTTGTCTTTGATAAGGTGGTGGAGCTGAAAGAAGTTAAAGTGCATAAAGTGCCATAAATATATAAGGTTACCCTTCCTTACATCATCCGTGACTTCCTGACTAATCACTTTGAACCTCAGTGTGAAGAGTGGTGCAGTTAAATTAGCCTATAAACAGATTACGAGTAGATAAGAAGGTCCGCGTAAACAGTTGTCTCAAATTGCGGACTGTGAACACTTCTTTATATCTTAATCGTCGTGATTTTCTACAGGACTCGTCATCACCGAAGTAATAATATACATTCATTAACTTTTATATGCGTCGATAATATTGTGAGAGGAATCCTCAGCCAATTATTGTACCACCACTGAGCGTCAGTAATAGTCGAAGAACACAAAGAAAGAGTCGCGTTGGGAGAATAGAACGTGAGGTTGTCATTGTTTACTTTTTGACTTGGGCTTGGGGACGAATTTTTATTGGATTGGATCTCAGCAAGGACTTTGTCAGCCTAATT
This sequence comes from Isotomurus palustris, assembly GCA_034696625.1. Lineage (NCBI taxonomy): Eukaryota > Metazoa > Arthropoda > Collembola > Entomobryomorpha > Isotomidae > Isotomurus > Isotomurus palustris. Next base: position 9,131 of record JAQGAD010002284.1, read on the forward strand.
GTTGCTCAACAGAGGTGAGAAACACGGAAACATTTGGTTATTAACTTGTTAAGTCGATTAGGGTGATTGATTAAGTGAGGAGATGAATAGGGTTGGCAGATTTACATGTGTGTCCGTCATTTTCATGTTATGTCATTCATAGTTTCATTTTATTCAGTGGACGGTGGTGGTGGTGGTGGTGATGGTTGGGATTTTGGGAAGAAAGACAGCATGGCTTTTAGTGCAATAGAAGTGTACATGAAAATAGGAACTTTGGAGACAGGCAGGCAGTTCGATGTGGTGTGAAGTCAAAAATGTGTATCATAATAATGATGACATTGTATTGGACTATTGGGTTAATTGGGTATTATAGATTTGTTAGTGGATTGTTGTGAGACAGAGGAGAGTATGTGATGCGGCAGTTTGATTGGTTTAATTGTTGATGTGTTGGGTCCGCAGGTTTAGTTATTGTTTTTAGGGAAGAAGGTTTACATTCTATTGTTTGACAATAATGGGATAAGAAATGGGTGGCTGACACAATGGGGATGCATGTTGTTGGATAGTTGGATAGTTGGAGTCCTTATATAAAAGTGGTAGAGATGCATAAAGCAAACAAGAATGAGTGAAACCATTAATAAGACATAATTTAAAGTGAGTGGATGTGGGTTGGATGGTTGTTGTCTGAATTAGTGAGTCACAACGGCATTTGCAAAAGTATGAAGTATGTGAGGAGCTGGTTGACTGTGGAGTCTTCCAAGAAAGTAATTGGCCGTGTGGAATTGAAGGAATGAGAATAGTTGATGAGGGAGATAAACAGTCGGTAATATAGACTTGTCTGCAATACTCTGCATTCTGCATACTCAACGCTACGTGATCGTGAGGAGTCTCGTCATTCCTTCATCATAATATGAAAGTATGTACGGCAGTGCTTGCACCAGTCACCTCCAGTGGATTCTCCAACTCCAACTACAAGATTTGCTCTGTTGGAACTAATGCCTTCGAACTATAAGGCCATGATTGATTGACCATAATTCGCATGATATATTTAAACTTGCATACATCTTTAGTGAGGGGCTCTAACTTAACAGCTCGTTGGCTTGTGGCAAAAGAGAGACTTCTGGTGAATGACATAATCGCTCTTTTTTTCCTACTTACTCGTACCTTGCACTAACATTTCTTTCTCTAAATCACCACCGTCGTTCGTTTCTCTCGCCTGTTCAAATGCTCCAATTTTCTCTTAAATGGGTTTTACTTCACCAAGACGGCCTCTGATAAGCGACCATCATCCCCTCATGTTAATTCTCTCTGGTATAAATCAAATGTAACTATATATGATCGTATCGTTTTGTTTAAGCCGTTTGGAAAAGTACTTAGTTTAGCAGAAATTGGTTTACGATTGATGTGACCAGGAGGGGTAGTTGTTAGTGTGGGTGATAGCGGATAGTGAGATAGTGAGTGTGAAGGCAGAAATCATCTGACAAACGGTCGTGTAATGATGATTGCATGGCACAGTCAATGAGATCTGTTGAGGCAATTAGATACCGAGGGATCAATCACTTCCACTCTTGTTGTGTCCATTAAATTAAACACGGGTAGAAGGGAGACAAGAAGTGCCGGAGAGTTCCGAATTTGTGGAGAGAGAGTCCGTATTACTTCATCCTTAGCGTGTAGCTAAGGTCGGGTAGTGTGTGTGTGTGTGTGGTTTAATTCACTTTCGGAAGTTGTAAGTGTAACGATGTATTTACGTGATGGACGTTTAACATTGGGTCGGGGGATAAATACGTCTTGGGCATCTCTAAGCCTTTTCTCACAATTCTTGGCTCATCTCCTTCCATTATGTCAGACGAAATGGATAAACGAGTTGCTGTGTAGACATTAGTTCTCTTCTTCTGGCTAGTGTAGGAAAGCATGAAATACGGAGTCACTATATATCATGTGCATGAACTTAGGTTCTATTCCTTTCCAATCGAAACAGCTCACTTGACACCGTTTTCAAATGAAATGGCTGATAGAACATGAGATTGAATGATGATGTGGGGTGTAAGGTTGTCGCAGCAGCTTCTCTCCTAGTCACAAACCACTTAAGATCGTTCCTTAGTTAATCTCTTAGTGATGAGATGAAGCCAGTTTGAGTTGGAGAAGGAAGCGTTTTCTTGTATATAGACAGTCTGAGTAGTAGTTGAGCAACGAAATTGCATTCCAGCACAACAAAATGTTCCTATTAATCAGTATACAACATCTGAACCTGTGCAGTTGCCAAAAATTATCGTGTGAGATAACTCCTTGAAATATTGAGCGAAATATCATTTTATTCCTTCACTCGTCTTAACCTTAGCCAATACGAACGGACATATCATTTATTTTGGCAACTTTCCTGGCACATTTAGAACAAATAAGTATTTCGCGAAAGAACGAATGAATTGTACAATTATCTAATTGCTTTACTGCCTTTGTGTGCACGGAATTGGTTTGAACGGTCAGATAAACCAGAAATGCTGAGCTGTGTCCATCCATACGAGAGCATGGCATCAGTCCTTGAGTTGTCGTCCTTTGGTTTCTACACGATCTGCACCTAAAATAGCGAAGGGAAAGCAAAATCCGTAAAGTAATAAAAGAACATTTTATAGCTCAGTTACCACAATTAATTCCACCTCAAAGAGACTCTCCATTTTTTGTTGAGAAACTCTCAGATCTCGATTTATAGGCGATGGTGGCATGTTAGATTTGATTCGAACTCGTGTGACCTCCGTTCACCACTTACCATTAAAAGCGTATTCATGTTTATGCCAATAAGTTGTTTTGGTTTGACGAACATGGGCCCCAAAACTACTTGTCTTTACTAAATTCCTTCAATTCTGGCATTTATTGCGCTCTTCTATGCTAAATCGTCGAAATTCCTACCTTCCAACATTCAGGCACACTCAGCAGCTCATCAATAAGTTCCTTCTTGTTCTCCATCCTGCACACGTTTATTAACCATTAATTAATGCAATTCTTGTGGGATTTGAATAGCGTCAAATCAACTTGTGCAAATATATATGGAAAGAAACTTCTCAGATGTCATAAAAATACTTAAAAGTCAGATTGCCACCACCCAACCCATTAATTACTCTATACTCTGTCTTTCTTCGATGTGAGTTGAAGTTGAAAAACAATTAATTTTTAATTGCATCTGGGACTCATAGTACTGCATTTGAAAACGCATTAAGTTTGAAATGAGTAATGAAACTTTTCTTTTTGTTCTTACAATCATATCATCATCATCATCATCATCATCCTTTCTTTATGAGTTGGAGGAATAAAAAGTGAATTTTTATTTACAATTTAATATGCATTTTGAGTGCAACATGGCAGGTTATTAGTGTGTGTGTGTGTGTAGTGTATCCCTAGAGGCAATCGGTCAATGTGGAAATGTGGATGTGTAGAAGGAAATTGTGCAAGGCAAGGCTGTTTTGTTATTATATTTTTTGAGAGCACAAAATGACACATTCCTGAGATTGAATATCGTTTGGATTCAAAGGGTAGTTTCAGTGGAGGATGAAGTGAGTAGCCTTTTAATAATATTCTCGATGGTGGGTCCTGTTTCTGAAATTGGGGATGGGAGAGGAATGACGAATCTTCAACTCACGAATTCGATAAAGAAGCACCACACAGCCTATGCGTCCTGTCAAGACTTATCTCCATTTCATTTGATCACCTAAAATGTCCATCCTATTCGTTTCCATTTGAGATCACTTGGAAATTTAAGGGATTCGCTTATACGACGAAGTTTAGAAATACAATGCATGATATCATTGTAAAATACTCGAATGGATAAAACATCACTTTCGTTTTGCTCTCCCCTTTTTGCTTTGACAGACACAAAAGTCTCATTTAATATCTGACAATAGTGCATACGACGATTTCGCTATCCGGAAGAGTATTAAAAGGGGAGACTACTGCTGGGGGACTCATATGTCCTCCTCCAATTCATGTTGCATTTGAACATTTGAAGCATTTGCTTTTTTCTCCAACTAACCACTTTCCAATATTGAATTCATGTATGAAATCAAAAGCAGATCATTCGGAGGGTTCCGTCTAGACAAGACAACATATTAATAATGCTTTTATTTTGAATTCAATATATTGAAAACCATCACCATGCGATTTCGAGGACGTACTTTCGGCTGTGTGCTCCACACAATTCGATGTAAAAGTACCTTGAGAGGATTCGATTATTTGATGCACATAAAAGACATCCCCAGTAATTCCTTCTCCTAGGAAAGTAAAAATTGCAAATAAGAATAATAAAATAGAAGTACACAGGAAAGTAGAGCAGCAAGTAGAGAAATAGAGAGAGAGTGCATTTTCAGTAAATATGTTAAAGTAGACATATAAATCGGGTGACAATTGTATGGAAAGATGCTTTGTTGAGAATTAATTTGATAGTAAAAGAGACGAGCAGTTTTTTGTGTGTAGGGATATGAGACTTCATGAGATGAAAGGATGAAACTCTCCTGCCAACTTAGGTTGTGTGTTTTAGGTGGTAGCAAAAGTCTTGATAAAAAAGAAACGTGACGCAGTTTGCGCCACTCTTGCTGGCTGTGGGACTGCATTCAGGTTGAGGAATAGTAGTGACAGTGGTGGAGTTGTTGGTGTAGGGAAGATGATACAAAACGAAGACTAAAGTAGGAAGTAGTCCCGATGACATGAACGGCTAAGTCGCAGGGCAGAAAACATGTAGCTGGTCATGCATAAAGAAAGGGATGGATGTTGAGTGGAAGAATTCTGGAGGAAAATCCATCGAAGCACACACACACACTCGTGTTAGCCGGATTTTCTATTGTTCCGAGGAAGAAAGTCGACTAGAATTCTAGAATGGTGAAAATACTTGATGTGTGTGCGCTTTGGTGGTGGTTAGGAAGTGTGTAATATATACTTGGTTTATCGGAAAGATGATGGACCAAGGTACACGAGAGAGAGAGAGAGTGTGTGTCGCAACGTGTAAGCAGCTATTATAGGAGAGAGGGAGAAAGTGGAGAGAGTATATACATATATTACATATACAGGGTGTCCCATAAGTCGCGCAACTAGACACGATGACAACGAAATATTTTTCCTTCAAATATCGATAGTAT
>JAQGAD010002285.1:0-14225 GCA_034696625.1 Isotomurus palustris
TCATGAGCAATCTTGTCACCTTCAGTTTAAAAGTTAAATCGGAGTCTCCTATGTTAAAGAATGACGCTGAGTGGACTGGATCGGTTAAATTGCGCAGGTCTCAAGCTTTCCTATTCGGAAATTTTTGTAAACGCTAATAAAAGTATCCATTGATACATATTTTCTCAGTTTGATACAAAGTCACTTGCTTCAAGCTGGCATTCCTAACGAAAATCCTTTCTACCAGTTTATAATCAAAAGTTTTTCATGAATTTCCTCGTCTGAATCTCTCAAAAGAAGTCTTACAATAAAGTTACACTACAATAAGTACAATTCTAATTAGATGATTAGGCATTGCACTCCTGAAACATTACACTGCAAAAAGCATTAAGCTTTGTTAAAAAATATTATTGCATTGTTGAGTTATAAAACCATCCTACATGAATGTGCCATTAGTAAACTGTCTCTCTCTCTCTGATTCTCTTGTATAGAAAACTGCATCCACGTCATCAGAACAATAGAATATAATAATATAAGGGACACAACACACATACGAGGGTGATGACTCAACCCGTTGATTCAATAAAATAATTATACACATACGAAAAATCTCTCTCCCCTCTCCTCCTCCATTTGGCATGAAAGATGATCTCTCCTAATGGAGAATGTACTCTAAAACTATAATCCCATCTTTTAATCCAATTTAATTGCAAGTGCGCTGCATTTTACTTTACACCACACTGCAGTTTTCCTTGCTCCTTGCCAATACTCAGTATTAAAACGTCTTTCATCTTCCTCCTAGCTTCATATTTTATAGCCAGAAGGCTCGAATACTTTTCGGTCAATCACCTAATCATTATTGTTATTTATTGCAAGATTGGCACAGGAGATGATAATCTTTAGTATGAATCAAAGGAGACAGGGACATCAGTCGCCAAAAGAAATAAAACTTTATTATACAATATGCATAATACACTACACTACGATGGATACATAAAAGATAAAACTACGAGAGATTCCTAGACATACAAGATACAACTACTACTGCACACAGTTGTAAAAACTTCCTGAAAGAAATCCCATTCAGATTTTAGATGTACGAAGATGAAGACGGCTTGAGTGTTGGCTGTGTAGTAATAAGAAGATGACTGAAGATCATATCGCGAAATGAAATTCTCCGGTTGGCATTCATGGGTACTCTAAAGGAGATACGGCACTTGTAACAAGAGATGAAGAATGAAATACAAAATGATTAGAGTGAACCTGTGGTACAGGTACAAGTATTTCATAAGAAAGCTATTGACAATGTTTGACTGGTGGAGTTGCTCCCTGCAGACTTTTAGCATCGTTTTTTAACATTGGGAATCGGGTTTTGCACATCCCCTCAGAGCCTTTGTGTCTTTACAGATGTACCTGCTATTCAACCGAGTCATTCTGAGGTATGTTAATTCCATCCTATCTTCTCGGATGCGACTTAATCTTCCTTCCACTTCAATTTGTGGTCATTCATGTCCCGGAATACGAAAAAAGAAAAGTGAAGCTTAAAGTGTCTCTCAAGACTTTCTCACAGGTTCAAATTCTCCTTCGTGACATAAACACTAAACACCTTCAAGAAGGTCAGTCCATATAACGTACAATGAGACTGCGAGTACTTCCTTTGGGGGCTGTTGTGTTGTTTGTGGCTGTTGCACAGGCAAAGAGATGGAATACCAATAAGGACTCTATCATCGTTGATGGTAAGGATTGAAGTTCATAGGTCATTTTATAACAAGAAACATCAGGGAAAGTCACCTGAAATTACATTTTTTGCACAGCTCATTATGCAGAGGAAGAAGACGACCACCAACCTCACCGGGATGTTCCTGTCGAAAAAGTGGAATGTCTTACAGAAGACGGACAACCGGGGGAATGTGTGACGATGATAAGATGTCATCCTATTTTGTTCTCTGAGAAAGGTCAAGTAAGAAATGCTGGGTTGGCTATCACTTATTCTCAGACTTCTCTGGACACTTGCACAAGGCAAAATTCCATTGCTGTTGATCTTCTTGATCGACTCAGGACTGGTCACAACAGTTCATCAGGTTTGTGTGTTTACTAGATAATTCAGTTCTCTCAGGTTATTATTTAATGGTTTGTTTTGTTGTTAGAGCTGGGAAACAGAGTGGTGTGCTGTGCCAGAGACAAGATTCAGGATGGCCAGAGATCTGACATGAATGACGATCTTGAGTTGTACACAACAACCTTGGACACTGTTCAAGATGCCCCAGAGTCCTCGACATTTGTTCCTCCTTTCACTGCTGAGGACGTTGAGACTGTTGCTCGAACAACTCCGTTCCCTTATCAGGACGGGGTTGTAGCGTTTGACACCAGCAATGTTGAACCGTTAGCGCCTGTTGTTGATTTTGAAATTGTACTAGAAGATTCTACAACTGTAAGAAATATCCCTGCAGAACCTACTCAGGCAATTCCTGCAACTGAGATGCCAATTCCTCTTCCTGAGTCTGAGCCACTTCCTGAAGTAGAACCTGAACCTGAGGCTGAATCTGCAACATTTGTCCCTTTTAGTCAAGCTGACCCAGAAGTGGTTGAACCAGAACCTGCAGCTCCCACTTCACAGACTGAAGTTCCTACAGTGCAACCGGAAGTTCTAACAGTTAGGCCTGAAGTTCCTACAGTGCAACCCGAAGTTCCAACAGTTAGGCCTGAAGTGCCAACAGTGAGGCCTGAAGCTCCTACAGTGAAACCTGAAGTTACTCCAGCAGAACCAGAAGTTTCTCCAGCGAAGCCTGTGACTCCACAGGGAGAATCACAAGTTGCTCCACTGCAACCTGAAGTTCCTGTCACTCCCAAAGCAGAACCTGAAGCGCCTGCAGTAGAATCTGAAGTACCTACAGCAGAACCTGAAGCACCTGCAGCAGAACCTGAAGCACCTGCAGCAGAACCTGAAGCACCTGCAGCAGAACCTGAAGCGCCTGCAGTAGAACCTGAAGCGCCTGCAGCAGAACCTGAAGCACCTACAGCAGAACCTGAAGCGCCTGCAGCAGAACCTGAAGCACCTGCAGCAGAACCTAAAGCGCCTGCAGCAGAACCTGAAGTGCCTGCAGCAGAACCTGAAGTGCCTGCAGCAGAACCTGAAGTTCCTTTACCGGAATCTACACCGGAACTGAAACCAGCCATTGTATCATCTTCAACTACTCCAGTTTCCTCTTCCTCATCACTTCCAGAAGTTATCTCTGCTTCAGACTCAGACGATCTCTCTCCTCAGCCAGAACCTGAAACCGTAAATCCTCAGTTAGAAGATGTCTTACAACAAAAGCCACCAACTCAAGCTTGCCCCAGCACAGCAAGTTACAGAACTTGGCCTGTCTTCTACGATTACCCATGGCTGGTGAGTGCAATTTAATTTTGCTTGCTTAATTGACACTGCGTGCACAAGAATTTCGTTCGCACATTTTTGCATGGAACTTTATTTGACTAAATCCCGTTAATGTTGCAGGCAACTATTCAAACCCGAGCTAAAACCGGTCCTACATGCAGTGGTTCTTTGATTACAGAAAGTCACGTTATGACAGCAGCTCACTGTCTCCACAGGTAAGAAATCTCATTACCATATTTTATCAATGAATTTACACACACGCAAGGCAAGACGCCGGTCGATGCGAAAATTATTTCCTTCTGTCGTAAACTTCAGTAAAAAAACTAGTATCAAAATCTTTTAATGAGTCGATGGACCATAAAAGAGAGTATTACTTTTAAGCCTACAAAAATTTGTCTCTGTCGAGTCTTACATTATTATCCTAATCCTTACGGTATCTTATTTATTACACAAGATTCAATTCGAGGGACGTAGCTCGAATGCAAATCCGTCTGGGATTCTCGAAAAGGGGAGAGAATGACACGTTTAATGACTACATGGTCGAGAGGAAAGCAACCAAGATTATCTTCCACAAGAGATTTCATGAACAAAGTAAAATGGACAACAATATTGCTCTCATTAAGCTCGATCAACCTGTGGAATTTACTGATCACATCGCCCCCATCGGAGTTTTTAATGGACTCAAAGGATTCGATGCAGGAAATTGCAGTGCAATTGAGGCAGGGTGGATTAAATTCGGAAATCGAAAGGTCACAGGGATTTCAGGTGGAGTCATTCATTTCGTCGAGCCTCCTGTCAGTAACTTCCATTTGAGAGAGTCCCTCAGTCGAGTCTTCAATACGGAGGAGTGTGCTGAACAACTCAACAGTCAAGTGAATGACAGGATGCTTTGTGCTAAATCAAAACTCTTTGAGGAACCAAATGTAGCCACCGACTTCTTCAGATGGAATGATGGTGGTCCACTTGTCATCCAAGATGGAAGTATGATTCAGCAGGTTGGAATCAAATCATGGGCTTATGAGGGGCAACAGTATCCTACTGTTTACACTAGAGTAGACTCATATCTCGATTGGATTAGGGATAACTTAAGGATGTAATTTTAGCTTCTTTGTTAGTAAGAGATACATCTTGGCTTCGTAATTTTAATATATGATTTCACTGGTGTTTGTTCAAGAAATATATAAAGACTTGGGGTGAAAACAAGGGGAGATTAATGCTATGTTAAACTTTCTGACTTTATGTGGTATTTTTCAACTTTGCTCACGAAATAAATGACAAAACTTACAAACTTACAACACGATCAACATGAACACAATCCATTATACAGTCCGTTATAAGTAGGCTGCAGATGACATTTATCATATCACCTACAATCATTTATTTAAAATTGCAAATGGTCCAATTTAAACAGAATCATTAAGACTTTCAAACCTAGAACATAACCACTTCAAATTCTAAACTATAAACAACAGAAAAAAACTAGAGAATCATTGCGCCAAAAAATTGCGAATCGATGAACAAAATGTTAAATGTAATATAAGAACACTGAATTTTTTAGCTTGACGAAATTATCATTTTCATTCTGATATTTCCAAACAAAGCTTCATGCTAAGATACAATTTATCCTTAGTCTCTCATAAATCTTGCATTTCTTAATTCTTACATATGCGAAAAAATGACGCTCATTTTCCTCCACTCCGACTTTTAAGTGTCTTTATACCACCTAATGCCTTAATCGCCAATCTATACTCCTTAGCGGTCCAGTACTTTCGTACCCTAGTGCGATACTTTTGAGAAACGGAATCTTCCCATTCTTCTCTACAAAACAGGTACAACCGCATCGTAGCTTGGGCATCAGTTATCTGCAATCAAAATATGAAAACCGTCACACTTTGAATATTCCACAAAAGGAACATAAACGCATATCACTGAAGACGCTGTACTTACCGAAGAATGTTCCCCCTTTTGAATCTCGACACTGAGATATTCTTTCGTTAACGACTTAAGAGAAGGAGTTTTCGGTTTCTTAAACTTTTTTCTATAATATATGGCAGTATCCCTTATTTTTGCAATCGGGTGTTTTAGAAAGAGGACATCAAGATCGGATTTTAAAGAGTGTCCCACTATCACGCTTCCTTTCATTAGGTCCGCCACAGCCTTTATCACAACTTGAAATTCTTCAGCTAAAATTAACACAAGAAACGAAAGGTATAATACAAAAATGTTTCCGAGTTCGTCAATTGAATGTTAACTGTTGAGGTATCAATATTACCGTCCTTCAAGTCCTCTTCACGTACTCCACTAAACTCCGTCCTGTAGTCAGTTACTGATGCTTTGGGTTTCACGAATTTATCATACAAACAGTATCCAAATTCATTGACTACAGAAACTCTGGCAAGAGCATCTTCCTTCAGGGGACCCACACCCACCATCTCACAATCTATAGCAAGTGCAGGTGTTTTCTCCGTGAGATATTTATGATCTTCCAGTATTGCTGTCTTCATGTGGCCGTAATGAGTGTAGTCGAAGCATCCAAGGGCATTAAGGCCCTTTATCGGAGGAAGTAATTCTTTCTCCTTCTTTCCAACTGATTTCTGCGCTTCTCCAACCATCAACTTTGCTTCAAATTCCTCACTAACACCCCCAACACTCACATTATTGTTTGTTTTATTTAAGTCTTCTGATGAAGACATTCCTCCTTTTTGGAATTTTTTTCTGTCTCTTCGCAAAAAAGATACACTATTTTTCTTGTAAAACGGAGCGTCGTTCTTTTTAGCTGCGATTTCAGCTGACTAAAATGGCAAAAGCAAAATTACACAATTAGTTTCATGTTATCGCTTACAGTCGATCGTATTATTAAAAGTATTCAATTCACAACCAACCTTTTGGCTCAGTAACAACTTCCAATTCGTCGAAGCTTCTGAGATTGACTTGGGAAGTTTTGCAACTGGTGGAGCGACCCCTTCAGCCGACTGAACTTTAGGTTTCTTCCTTTTTGTTCTGGACTTCTGAAAAATCATTCACACGTTCAAAATTCTCATTCATACATTGTTGAATAAGTAAGTGTTATAAAAAACAAAAACAACGACAGCCCCATAAGCCAATAACAAACCTTTTTCTTCGCTTCAGGTCCCTTTGAGGGGACAGGGACTGGGGCAGCAGCACCACTAGTCGACTTTCCAACGCAATCCGTCGCTCTTCTTTTCGACGTCCGCTGTGTCTCCGACGGTTGATGCGATAACATATTCCTCCCCCACCTCCTTCTCTTCCCTCCGTACCTTAGTTACTGCAGATAGGTAATTTCAAAAAACTAAAAACGACACACAACGAAAGTAACAAAACCGCCTATTTTATAATTTCCCTTTACTTTCAGGCATAATTGCTTGCAATAAATAATTGCGCACATAAAAAGAAAATCTCTCTCTCTCATAAGGAAGACTCAAGTTGGTTTCCACTTGCACTGCCACGAGGTTTACTACTCGCGCCTTGTGAGGGCACATCGATACATCTCATCCATGTGAGCATGAAATAAAATTCTCACACAAACTTTGCATGCCTTTCGAATGATTTTATTATTAAACACATATGATAAATGAGTTTCAAGCTCAAAATGCACTATAAATTTCAAATTACTAGACGGCAACATCTCCTGTCTTAAAGTTTGGGGACTGAAGGAAAGTATACGGTCGAATAAGTTGTCTGTCAGCAATTCCTAGTTTGGTGTATGCAGCGGTCACACACTCTCGAATATTAGGGATGATATGTCTCATGTCAAAATTTCCAAAGATAAAACCGAAGTCTGTAAGAGGTCCTACACTGCTCCAGCGATCCAAGAGAGGGACAATGAAGTCTTCGTAGAATAGTTTCTTATATCGTGGAGCCCAACTTGATCGGTAGCTTGCAGGAGAATAACAAGTTCCAAATGAAAGAGAGAAGATCCACCAGAAGCTGTCGACAATTTTGTCTATAAACGGATTATCATCTGCCACTTCGTGAGGGGGTAGAAGGGACACAGGCTCATCTCTCATTAGCAGATCGTCGATCTAGAATTACGTGAGATATAATTAAGAAAATGAAATCTAATCATACTGCAGGGAAGTGTAAGATATATTTTCACCATAAGACCAGCCCCTTGGACCAAAAGTGGTGTGGATTCATTTAAGCATCTGTCCAAAGTCAAAATGGTGTTCATCCATCGAGTTGGTGGTGGAGTTTTAACTGATTTTTCGGAATTGTAGTAGATTAAGACAAGCTGTTTAAGGACGTCGAGGAAAGCGTGAGGCACGAATTCAGTAGAGCATTGGACTTTAAAGATCTCGAAGAGCCTGTTGATAACTGGAATCCTCCATCTTATCTTGTTGAATTTCAACTTGGGGCTCATTCCAACTCGGAAGTTAAACTTCATGTTCCACACAGCTAGCCAGATCATCTCTGAGTAAGACAGTCTGCTATTCAGGTCTATTTCCATTCCAATGTCGTTCTCGAATTGCATAGCGTAGCAGACTTCTTTTATCTCATCGACTGGGTTGTAATTGAAGGGGTCTGGGGAAACATTGGAAGTTTTTGAACTGAATCGTATGGAAAGCTATATTGTACACTATATGTCTTACCGATTCCAAAAGCGGAAGCCACAGTAAGTGCCAAGAGTGATATGTTCAAGAGGAGCCCCATTTTGCAGAATCAGGAGTTGCTTATGAAACGCGATGGCAGGTATAATTAACCCACCAAGATTACCTTTTGTCTCAACCCTAAGAATGTTTGCAGTGTTGAGGTAAGCCAATTTATAATAATCATATCGCATGGTTTTTAATTGTAGACTCAGAGGGAGAAGGATTTCCAGGAATCGTGGAAGTGGGCACTATGTTTATATTTATTGAAAAGAAAACAATTACAGAAGTCAAGTGTGCTTGAACCATTTCCTGGTTGCAAGCGGAGATGTGCCTAAATTTTATAGGCTCGTGCAAAGCTGAGTTCTTTCATTACACAGCCATAATAGAGCAATAAGTTATGCGTCAACCAAATAGTTAGCAAGTCTCACAATGAATCAATATGAAAGAATGATTAACCCTGGACGCTCTGGATCCTACAGACTGTTCCAATCTCCCAAGTTAGCAGTGAGATAATGTTCCTATTTATCGCTTGCTTGGTTGTTTTGCATGGGATTTGTATTGCTGAAGGTACTTAGATTAAAATTAAAAATTATTTACTGGTGTTGTATGTATTTTGGTAATTCGAGCTATTTTAAAATGGTGTATGTTAGTCCTTTCGTGTGGAGACACGAAGATTTCAATAGCTGAGGGACATTTTACAAAGTTGACCAAGATATCCAGGTACTTTGTGTATGCTAACGAAGTACCCTTTGAGTCTGCAACGAACTACATGGAAGCTAAGAAGCTTTGCCTTGCTGGAGGGTTTTCAATTGCTGACGTGCAAAGTGAATTTGACCTGGAGTCTTTAGAAAAGTTCATAATCGGTAAATCTCTCGAAAAACACAAGTAAATGTGGGTTAGGAAAATTCAGCTCATTTTCTACAATACAGAGTCCCAGCCTCAGCGATCATATTGGATAGGAATGAATGACATTGCACGCGAAGGTCACTTTGTAAACGGAGACGGAGAAAAGATTGAATTCCAGGCATTCAGACAAGGCAGTCCAAACGGTGGTGAGGTCAGATGATTTCGAAAATCGCATTATTTGTTGCAATTGTGAAATTATGTGTAAAAGTTACTTTATGCGTGTAGGACGAAAACTGTGTCCAAATTCGTGTCAGTAGCAATTCAAGCCGATTCTTAATTATGGAAGACGAGGACTGCTTGTCCACCGCTGGAGTTTTATGTCAGTATCATTCAAGGTCATTTTGCCACATCAACAGTTTTCAAGGTAAGATGCTGGAACGCATGGAATTTTGTAGTATTCTTCTTTGCGGCTGTGCTGTGGACGGTCCATTCATGCCAAAGTTAAAGCTGTTTCAGATGAAATTCAGTTACCTTCCATTGGAAAGTCGAATGTGACAGAATCGCTACAAATGTATATAAGCCGATCTCAGGTACAGAAAAAGACAATTGCTACAGTTGTAACTGCTACTATATATCCATAAGTGTATAGTCTTTATTGTACTTTTCAGAAGACTCGAGATCAAGCGTTGGAAGAATGTATTACCCACAATGGACGCTTACTCTCCATAAATGATTATGACACTGCTGTACAGCTAAAACCAATTGTTGTGCAGTACCACTCGTCTGCAAGTACCTATATTCCATCTTAAACTTAAAATACTTCTCATATCACATTAAGTTCAGTATCTAAATATATTTATTGTAGAGAGGCACCCAGAAACCTCATATTGGATTTCGGGATCACTTTACAAAAGCGAAAAAATCTACCCTGACTATGAATCAGCCGTCACTTTAGATAATTTCATTGACTTACACAGATCGCATGGGCCCTGTGCAGAGATTTCTTTCACTGCTAAATCAGAATTTGATCTAACCACACCGGAAATTAGACCAGCAATCTGCTCCTTGCCGAAATATTACATTTGCATAGGAGAGCAGTTGGTTGATCTTGAGCTGGATGACTCGGAAATTGATAACTTTCTGCAGGACTTAGTACGTATCGTTTGAAAGGAGTTGTCTTGTAGGCTCGTCCGACGAGGTTTTAATCAAGTGTGGACATGATATGTTGTTGTTTCATTCTATTGTCCTAGCCGAATACCAAGAAATTCATGCCATGCCTACAACAACTTACGTGCACATTAATGTCTTGGTGCTCTAGCCGATTGGTACTTATCTACATGTGTAGACTACAAAGTAAACTGTATATCTGAAATCTACCACATTTCGTGTTCACCAATTCAGCATTCACAATTTAATAAAAAATGAAACTTTACATTAGCTGTTTTCAAATGAATTTCGTATTTATTTTCGTTACTCTAATTGTAACTTGTGAATCTCTTCTTGAGGATACGGTCGGGGACGAGTTGAACGAGAAGACATACGAAGAGAGACTAGAGGAGCTACGTGCAGTCTTAGGTATATATTTATTTTCATCCTTTATTTTGAAACTTTATTCGTTTTCCAAGCTTAATAAAGGGGGAAAATTTCAGGTCCTGTAGATCACACAGGTTCTGTAAAAAACGCAGGTCGTGTTAAAAACACAGATTCTGTAAAAAACATAGGTTCTTTAGAAAACACTGTGTCTACGTCTGTGGAAAATGATATGTCCATGTCCAATGAAAACCTAGATCCATGCGCATCTCCTTCAGGCAAATACTTTCCGAGCCCTGAAATCGGTGCGTCCCCAATTGTGACATTCGAAGACTTGTGGAAAATAACCGAGGCGTTCGTTAAGAATAAAGTTTCACTCGGCACAAGTAAAGTCAATTTACGAAAGCCTATTCGTTGGCGAAGATCTACTGTTCAGCTTATCATAGAGATTTTTCAAAAAGTTGTTTCTACTCGGTTTGTTCCCAACGGAGTTCTTTATTCCGCCAGGGAGTTGATTCTTTGTCATTTCGAAGGGGTGACAGAATCGGATAATTCAGAAAATGAAGAAGTTTGGAGCGAAATTATCCCTCTACTTGAGGCTTGCAGAGGCAACTTAACAGAGATGAACTTTCTTCCTTCTTACAAAATTCTCAATGATGTAAGCTACCCTAATATCTTTGAAATCGAAAGACTGATGATGATTGCATGAATTAATTCACATGACAAAGATTGTTTATTTGGGCGTTGCTCAAACGGCCAACCGGATAATCGTCCCCGAAGAATTCGCTGACGAGATGCCCCATTTGGATTTGGGAATTGAAGTCCTTTGGTACCTCTTCAGCTTTAGTTTGGGGGTGTGCTACAATGTAGTTGACGTGAGCGATAGGCTGACGTGGGCAGTCAAATATTTTCAAGCGTTCGATCAGGATTTTATTAAGCCAGTGGTTGATAAGTGGTACAGTTATTCATTTAAAATCATTTACATTCATGTTTGACACCAGAGTGACAGAAATATGAAATCAAGGTTGTTTGTTCTCCTTGTACTTTCGTAGGGAAACTGGATTCTCCCAAATTCAACAATCAGTTATGTTCGGCGATTTCAATGTACTGCAAGCCATGAAGAATATCAGAGTTGCTGTGAGCTCTGTCTACGTTGTAAATAGAATTCTAGACAGACAGTTGAATCGACCAATGAACTTGGATCTAGACACTGTTTTCGAAAACATTAAAACGGGAGCACTGCTTTAAGTCAGGGTTGAATGTGTCTTCAATCTGCCTCTATAGATTACTTTAATAAAATCCAGATACATGTTAATATCAGTTATTTTGTAATAATTATTAATGAACGCGCGCATCCCTCTAATACATTACATTCTGAAAAACAATACTTTATTCTATTTCCGTTGAGGATTATTTCATAAGAATATATTATATGCTACTTAATTGCGAAGTGGACACCTCACAGATATTCTACTTTTTCCTAAAGCTGACTTGATAAGGTCTATGAAATGGATCAAGGTTTTTAATGAGACCATTAGAAGCCGAGGCACACAACGCCAGCTTGTTGTACGTCCTTTTGACGTCATAGCCTCCTAGAACATATTTATACGCAGTGTTCCAGTTCCCAGGTTCGGTCCTATCAACAGAAGATCATTAGATATTAATAATTAATTGCAAATGTGCCTAGATGTTTCGACAAACAATAAATTGAGATGGCTTACCAAGGTTTCTCCATAATACTTAGATAAAGCTGATTGAATAATTCAATAAAATCTGCCCAAAAGTTGACTACAAAATTCATTGCATGATGACATGTAGCTGCAACATGATTTGCTACGAGCCAGACAGTTTCAATCACTATGTCATTTTCTGGAATTAACATTAGGATAGGATCTATTGCCTCCTTCCAATCGTCTATTTCGGCTAAATTGTTGTAGAAATCAAGAGCGGGCTAAAACAGATGCAAAATACGTTAGATTGTTTGAATTGAGCACAGTAATATAAAAAAGCTGAATATTTTAACTTACTTCAGTGATCTCCTCGGCAAACTCAGGATTCGAAGTAGCCTGATCCAGGCATTCCTCTAGCAAACGATTGAGATAGTAGTACCTTTCTTCATTAATCTTTTTCGTCATCATATTTGGTTGGCTCATTGTTCGATCCCAACGGAAGATAAAGATTTCTCTAACCAGTAGCTCGTACTCTTTGGGCACGAGTTCAATAGGACAAGTCGCGAACAATATATGGAACGTCCTCTCCAGCAACTCTAACATCCATATTCGACTTTTATCTCTTGGCCACAGCAAGTTCTCGTTTGAAGTCAAATCTTCAGTCAATCGGGCTCTGATTAGGTCGACTCCATCCTCGTCCAGGATCCCATCGGTCTTACACTCGTCGATTTCATTAACTTTCTCCACGGCTCTTTTGAAAGTTTTTCCTTGCACTTCTGTAAAGCATAATACTAAATGAGCAAATCCTGAAATTCTTAGCTGTATGCAGTTTGAGTCAGAGACATACTCGTTCCTAAATCGTCGATCCTCAAGATCTTCTTTGATTCATAGGGCGTACAGAATTTCACGGGAATAGTTTTATTCGTCCGAAGTTGTTCATTACAGCCTTTCTGTACATCGATAAATTTTCCTGACAGAAACTCCTGTCCGTCGATTAGCTTGGGTATGAAACAAATGGGGAAACTATCACTTCCTTGTGGCGACAAACAAACCGGATCACCCATATCAGGATAAAGAGCCCAATCCTGCTTTCCAATGGTTATTAAAGACTGTGCTGGAGGAGCCCCAGGGTTAGATGCCTTCGAGGAATCTATAGAATGGACTCGACCTCTAAATTCAGTAAATTGGTCGAGCTAATTATAAATTGCTATGCATTAAATGATAAATCATGGATAAATAAGCATACCCGAAGTGTTTGTCAGGGAATAAAGCAATGGAATTGTGCTTCCTGTCATGATTAGATGTTGCCGATTGAAGTGATACGATCTTGCCATACTGAAAGAAACCAAATTGCTGTGTAAAACTGAGTTTTAATGCCTTTATTATATTGAATTCCTTACGTCATTCACGTTTCCACAGACTTTATCACCAGAAATAATACCAACTTCTTTCTTCGACCTCGTCACAAAATCTGCTGAATCATAAACTAGCCATCTAAACAAAAAAATAATCAGATATCCACCTAATTTCTTCATAATTAACTTCACATATTTAACGACTCACGTTCCTTTAACGCAAATCTGGTCGACACTTGGAATTCCTTTGGAACTCAAACGCCTTAAATCGTACAACAGCTCCGTCTCATCTCGCAGTGAAAAAGTCTTCCCACTTCCAGAAACGTCCGTCTCGTGCACCGTCGCTTCAGCCAAATTCACTTCCCCTTTGACATCTGTAATTTTCGAAATTCCCAAAATACCTACAAAAAGCTTGAATGAAAAGCAGTAAAAATACATTATCGCAAGACAGGTAAGTGGTTGATGGTCAAATGAACCTAAAATACATGGAATTCGTAGCTAACTCCAACTAATACAATGGTTTAAAGTACACCTCAAATCATAAACAATCTAAAAAACACTTCCTGTCTTGCAAACTCTCTTTATGACATTTAAATTTTTTAAATAACTTAATCCTTCCATGTTCCATACCTTCTACACTCACCGTATTTTGCTGGAATCTTGCACATTATCATCATTATCATCATCATTAACAGTGAAAAGTGACGGTTTTAAAATTTGCATAATGCATACCTCATAATATATGCAACAGAAATGGACTTTTGAAAACTGCATTCCATTCCACGCTTGCACATTGCACTTGTCTCATTTTACCTGCACAGCCATAATGATGTCCATGTGTGTGTGTGTGTGTGTGTGT
>JAQGAD010002286.1:0-14218 GCA_034696625.1 Isotomurus palustris
GGTAGTATCGTCTTTGCCTTCTTCTGGCCAAATGATTCCGTCAGCAAGTTTCTTGTCTTCTTCATTCTTCACGAAGCTCTGGAGTTGTTTCTTTACTTCCTGGGACGAGATGTCTTCTCCTCCAAAGCATCCTAGTTTCTTTGCCTCCTTAACGAAGTCTTGGAAGCCGAACACACCGTAGGCAACTTTGGTACTATCACTCAAGTTGTTCATCATGGTCTCGACAAATGAATTGAGATTTTTGCTTAGAGTCTTCTTTTCCTTCTCGCTGACCTTTATTCCAAGTGCTGCACATTCTTTACTCAACATTTTGTCCGTCACCAGCTTCTTATTCAACCAGTTAGCGCAGTCTCCTTTCCATCGCGGACAGGATGAAGAACACGGAGGAGGACCACAAGACAGGCCTCCGCAACGTTTAAGGAGTCGCTGACGTGGATGGGAAGCTGTTGCCTTCCCAGGTTGCTCCAATGGAGTCTTAGCTCGTGAACCTCTCCTGGACACTGTGGACTCTCTTTTCTTTTTAGCAGGTGGAGATGGAGACGAATGCGATGTGGTGACGGAACTTCTGGATTTTCTGGCAGTCCTCAGGCTTTCCGTGTTTTTCTGAATATTGTTTATTGAGGATTCTTCTTCTTCTGAAGTTTCTGTTTGTGGATGTTCTGGAGAATGAAGTGGTGGAAGCGATTCAATAATCTGGTTGATCACTTCTCTAATTGCGTTTGAATTTTCAAGCTCCGAGCTCCGGCTCCACAAGTCTTCCTCTTCAAGCTCCGAGCTGCGCAAGTTTTCATTTTCAAGCTGACTAAGCATGTCATCGACAAGAGACTGCACTACTGTCACTGACTCTTCACACTCTTCTGAACTTTTCTTCCGCGTCACAGGACCTGAGTGTTCAATTACTGATCCTCGGGTACTCGTATTTTCTAGGAACTTCTTCACTGCTCGAAAAGCCAATGATGGGTCTGTGTCGCCGTCAGAAGTTGGAGCTTCACACATCGATTTCAGGGAAAGTAACTGATTCTTCTCTAGTGGGTCTGCCCAACCTGCCAATAAACAACAATCGTTTAATATCTTTTAATTAAATAAATAGTTATAATGTTACAAATAGTCTGCATTACTTACATTTCATATTTTCCTCTGACACAGTCTGAAGTTTGCTCAAGTTCGAATTGGCCCAAACCAGTCGATAAGGGGTTTCCTCATCTTCTACTGCATCATAAAATGGTTCAAAATCCGCCGACTCGTCGACTCGTTCCTGTGACATGTTAAAACTACTCCGAAAACTCAGGGGTAACAATTCAGTCAGTCTTTCCCACCCTGCACAAAACACAAGTCACAGAGTTTCACAGATTTTTGTAATTCATACAGACATATTATTCAGAAGGAGAAAGTGAAAGAATTAAACTTACCGAAAATCAAAGGACAGTTTGTGGCGTGAATCGACCAATCAAAACAATACTTCAAGATGTTTAGCTCCTCCAATCTCCAAAAACCAATTCATTAACTATGAAAATCAACACGAAGCTTGATTATCAATTGGTTTTCACTTTGCAGCAATAGTGAAAATTTGCAAATCTGATCTGAACTCTTGACCTTGTGACTTTGAATTGGATTGACTGTAGCAGCAAGAATGTAGACAAGAGCACTTTTATGAAAACAGACGCAAAATTAGAATGTGAATTATGTAAATTGCACTTTGAATTTCAAAAAACTGGAGTGCGTGTTCTGTTGTCTCTTTGTTTGCAGAAGAAGAAGTGAGAAGCTGAGAAGAGTATAGCCGAAGTGCGGTAAGCTGAGTCGGCTGCTTCCGTCAAATGGAGACAACCCACGCAAAGACGGAGCTGGGTTAGGTGGGTGCTGTTCAGCTGTGTTGTACTGTACTCTGAATACTTGAAGCAAGCGCTGTGATTGTTGCTTCAGAGGTTTCAAAATATTGTTTACTAATGTTCACAATGTCTTATTGTGTGTTTTGTAATTATCAGTGTTCGGAAGGTGCAACGATATTGTGGGGAGGCAGTGATGATAAGTCTGTTGTGGAAAGGGAGACGAATACGAGTTTCTTTCAAACGCTGTGCAGAGCTTTGGGGATAAGAGATAAAGAGTTTAGTACGAAGTCATTTTTGGAAAGAGTTTCCTTGTGTGAAGAGTGTCATAAGATATGCTGCGAGTTGAAGGAACTTTATAGTTTGATTGATGAGAAGGTTAGTGACTTAAAATGTAAGGTTAGTAAACTTGTGACGTCTGGAGATGGGCAAGAGGTTGGAAGTGGAAGAATAGTTTCAAGTGGGGCAGATATAGATCGGTTTCGGGCTGAGATTTTGAAAGGTAACGAAGGTAAGGTTTAGATTAAGGTGACAGTATTTCTAGATGAATGGGTGAAGGGGTTAATTAATTAAATAATTAATTTGTTTAATTTCAAATGACGCAGGAAGAGATGAATGTGCTGTTTTCGTTTCTTCTGATGGTGTCATTAGGCTACATGTAGAAGGATCCATTAAGGAAGAATCTGTTGGTGTTAATGATGCTAGAGACGCTGAGTGGGAAAATGAATTCAGTGAAGAAAAGCTGTTAGAAGAATTCCAGATAAGGCCAGACGAGCTAGATGAACTTTCTGCGTCCGCCAAGAATAGAGCTTCGTAAGAATTCTTATTAAGAGCTTTTATATGCAAACTTTTATTGCTAAAGCATCTAAAATGGTGAATCATCCGATTTATTAGACCTCCAGCGTTCTCTGAAAGTCCAGGGCAAACTAAGGAAAAAGAAGAGAAAACTGAGAGACGAAAGAGATGCAAACGAAGTAAGGATAAGAAAAAATATTTCCGAATTTCCGAAGTCTTACTGTCTAAGTTACGGTAAAGTTTAATTACCATGTCTTTTTTACAGCTGTTACCTCTCATTCTCCAGCTTCCTCTACAAAAAGGGTCAAAGTAAAGCAATGCAGTTCGCGGCTAAAAGGGAAAGCGCAGCAAGAGCTTTTAGAAGTTGAAGAGAAGGGCGGCGATAGAATATCTGGCGAAAGAGAAGTAACGAACGGCGAGAATGGAAGTGAAGACGACGAAGACAACAAGAAGAAGGAGGGTACCTCACCAAGACGAAAGCTACCTTGTTCAATCTGCAAGAAGTTCTTTAGAAAGCCAAGTCTTCTTCGACGCCATCAACAGATTGTCCACGAGAAGCAGCGACCTTACGAATGTTCCATTTGTTCCAAAGGTTTTGCACGGAAGAATGTTTACACAATGCATCTCATCCATGTACATGAGGCAGTTGAAGAAAATGAGAAGCCTTTCAGCTGTTCCGTCTGCCTGAAGAAATTCACGCTGGAAGTTTTGAAGGACAGGCACGAATCATTTCACCAATTCGATTCTACGAAGCCTCTCTCCTGTCCCAACTGTGACATCAGATTTGCTGCAGACGACCAACGAGGATTGGAAAAGCACGTCCAGTTTACTCATTCGAAAAGACCTAACAATTTTTATTGTGAACAGTGTAACATTTCCTTTCAAAATCGAACTTTGAAGTTGAGACACGACAGTCAAATTCACTTGGACAAATTCATCCATGAATGCCAACAATGTGAGAAACGGTATTCGATTAAAGCCTTTTTGGTGACCCACATGAAGACACACTCACAAGATGGACCTTTCCATTGTACAGTCTGCAAATGGGAAGTCTTGAGTGGAGACCTGTTGGCGGAACACCTGCTTTCTCATACTGGAGAAAAGCGGTTAAAATGTGTGGAGTGTGAAGAACGGTTCTTTTCCGTGGGGGAGTTAAAACGACATCGCGTTTATGAACACGGAGCTGAGAAGGCTTTTGAGTGTTCCTTCTGCCACAAAAGATTCATTTTGAATTCTGATAGGACTGCACATATGAGAGAAGTTCATGAAGGATTTCCGAATCAGTGTATTTGTTCACAGTGTAACAAAGGCTTTGCTAATCCAAAATACTTGAAGAATCATGTTCGAAAGACTCATGAGATGAAAAGAGTTGTAGTATGTGAAATCTGTGGAAAACGACTTGCAGATACTTCGTCTTTGAAGGATCATATGAACAGTCACGAAGGGATTAAACCATATGCGTGTTCATTTTGTGAACAGCGGTTCGTGAAGAAGAATACGCTTAAGTGTCACATCTTAACTCATACTGGAGAGAAGCCGTTTGTTTGTCATATTTGTAACAAAAGGTACACACAGTCACACTGCCTCAAGTCTCATCTCAAATCCCATGCAACAGATGATGAGGAACCTAAGAATTCTAGTTCTACCAGTAGCAGCAGCAGGGCCATAAAATCCATCAGATCTACAAATACAACTGAAGCTGTAGAGAAACTTTCTTCTGACAACTTTATAATTACCAGTGGAACTATTGGCAGTAGCAGCAGTATCGAATGCATCGCTACAAATGTAATTACAGTGAAGAGTCCAATCAACACATGCAGCATGGCTATTGACTCACGTCAACTGGCATCAACTGCAGTTATTAATCAGCCAGTTATTGTCGCCACACAATCAACTAGTTTACCTGTAATTACAATCCAACCTGTTGGTGGGGATATTCGTCAAATTGTCTCGGCTGACGTTGGTCAAGCTGTTCCTATTTCGATTCCTGTGGCGGTGGCGACAACCCAGCCCACTCGCATTAATACTAATAATCAAGTCTTTGCTGTAGATCAAGTTTCATTTGCTTCAATGTTTCCTAATCTGTAAGCTAACATTTATTTCTGCGTAATTTTAATCAAAATCACTTGTTCGCCAATTATTTGTTTCAGTCAAACTTTCTTTTCCTTCGTTTTGGGTTGGATTCCATCCATAAATGTCTCTTTCTGTGTCTGATAATTAGCTTAAGGTAACGTAATAATATACATACTCATCTTGGATTAGATTTATACGCATGGGTTAAGAAGTCATCAAGAAATCATCACATTTCACGTGTAATCGCGTGCACTATTAACAGAGCAAAGAGTTTATGAGTGATAAATAAAAAGTTAAGTAATTAATGCAACTTGAAAAGGGAGAAGCGAGAGGTTACGTGAAGATTCATAGTTGACAGGCGTTAATTGCCCATTAAAGAAGACTTTGTGATGATATCTGTGTGTTCGTTGGGAAAGACTGCTTAACAACTTTTATAGCCATTTTAATCAAAGTTATAATAAACTTGTTTGCATATAATTTTGTGACTATGATAAATTCTGAGTGCGTACATTAAAGATTATATTTTTATTTGAATAAGATGGAAAAGGATACGTGAATTTTGCATGACATTTAAAGATCATAATTACACTACCTTGAGCATTCATGACACGTCAAAGATGAAAGAGTAGAGATGCGTAAGTGTAGAGTCATTTGCATGTAAAATTGTAAAAATTATCGTCTAATAAAGAAAAACAGAAAGTGTGAGTACTGTCGAATATTTCGTGTGACAGGAGACAACCCTTCGTATCAACGGTGCATTCAAATTTCAAATATGTCCTGAGGAAGTTTTTACACTTAAATACTTAAACTTGTACTAAGAGAGCCATAAGGAATAAGGAATATCTTCTTTTGTGCATCCCATAAAGTGGAAGAGATTGACGAGAGGAGCCTACGGATCAAGATCGGAAGATTGTAGCTGTGCAACTCTCTCCTTTTATTCCCCAAGTATACTTGACACGTGAAGTATGAACAGTTTGAGCAAAATGAGCAAAATAAAATGTACGGAGGAGGTTTGTATTTTTATAATTGCATATCTCATAGTGTGGTTGTGCTTTATATTTTATAGAGTTTCGTTAAATAAAGATAATTGGCCGATAGAAGAAACGAGAGATGTGACTCATAAAAACTGGAGGGTCAAGATTTAGAGTTAAAAATTGAGTAACACAGTATACATAAGAGAGGACACGTAATGCTTATACACGAATGACACGTAATAACAAAAGTAATTGCAGTTTGCAGTCTATTTTTTCGCTAAAAATGTAATCCCTTTAATGAGCAGGAAGTGAAAATGCGTAGGAATCATCTTTGATCAAAATTAAATTTCTCTATAAATCTAAAGCCACAAATTGTAGTTCGTTTTGTATCGATTCCAATTCTAAAATGACTCACCAGCAGTAAAGTGCAATAGTAAAGAAGTAGCAATGATAGAAGAGCAACAAGTTGAACTCTAACATATCTCACCGGGAATCTACAATCTCCACTGCAGTCTTTTGTAATAATGTGATTTGATTTTGAAGCGAATAAAATGTAGAGTATACGCGAATAGTTTACTCTAGTAGAAGTGATTATATTTGGGATTGGGGAGCCAAACTTAAAAAACTACTTTTAATGCTGAGAAATCATTTCCATCTATCACGTTTCTTTGTCTCTCGTTTGACGAGAATATTAAATTAAAAATTTAAGTGAATTTGCTTCTCCGCTGAGTTTGCCAATAACTCTTTTCCTCGAATGACTTTAATGGTCATGAGATTTGAAGGATTCTTGTCATTTTATTGTTGATAATACGACACTAGTTGAACATGATTTGATAGCCAGTGGTTTCCTGTTTTCACTCCAACAGAAAAGTCTCAACTACAAAAAGTAACAATAAAAAATGTTTCGTAATTGGTACTATAAACGCAATGTTATAACCACTGGGCTTATTATTATATTTTGATGCCGTGACATTTAACTGTGTACAAGTTAGCAAGGCTGTACGCAATTCCACAGTTTAATTTGTACTTCGATAACCTAATCACAATCCTTCACAGTTGCACAGATTTAATTCACTGTAATCAAAATCTCAAATCAAAATCTGGTTGGAAGTAGATGAGACCGGCTGTCCGGTTGGAATTGGGATTTATTGGGATCAAACTACCAAACCAATCACTCTTCACTCCATCGTCATATGTTAGTCTTGCATTTTCGTAATCAGATTATTCTATCCCTATTAGATAAATAAATGGAGCCATTCTAATTTTATTGACGCCCATAAAATTAAATTGCATTTGTTGATCTGGATTGGTGTTATTTTTCAGCGTGCAAAAAACTAGAAGTTGTTTATGACAGTTTATTATTAATATTGTTCCGGATTTTGAATTTATAGTAAAGGTCCTTTGATCCATTTAAAAGAGCCAAGAGATTGTGCTGCATTTTTAAAAACAACTTCCTTCCGTTTATTTTTTGCACATTATGATTGCAACATACTAGAATACTAGATGAGTATTCGATAATAGTTGCATCCCTCAAATGGACTGTGAATCTGATTTCATTTCATGACACTCTTCGTTGTTCGTGCTTTCTTAACACTTCCACGTAGAATCTAGAATGTTGAATGTAGCCAAGATGTCGGCTGAGAAGGAATTACTAACTTGTACAATCAAAGTAGATAAACACAAAAGGGCGACTACGTGTACTACTGATGAAGGGATGGGATTATGAAGGGAGGACGGACGGATGGAAACTGCAAATCCGCATACAACATCAACTTATTTACTACTACAGAATACTACGAATGCAATGACTCTTGTTGTGTAGCCAAAAAGGAAACAAATTGTGAGTAAACAGGTTGTAGAGTTGTAGCATACATTTGTGCAATATGGTGCATCTCAACCTGCCTCCGTTGTTGCTGTGTTGGGTTGGGGTTACTGTTTGCCATTTTTGTGCAAAATAAAAGTGTACACCAAGTCTCTTATGGTTCCTTTACGAAGGGTTTATAAGCATGAAATGTAAATGAAATCTTGACAGATGCACCGAAGACGAGCGAGCAGCAGTTGGTTGGAAGTAGTTGTTGGTTTTGTATGACAGGAAGTGAAGGAAAATTTTACCTGTGAGGATCTCTCTCTGCGTGTCGTGGGACAGACAATTGTGTAACACAGACTGAGTGCAGTAAGGAATCTCTTGAAACATGGGACTTCTTGGGGTAAGTTGAGAATTACTTGAAATTCCTTGGGGATTCGGATTGCTAAAAATTTTACTCATTTACTTTATTTATTTTACTCAAAATTTTGTGTGTATTTTTCAGGTGTTGTCGGTGGGCTTAGCCACTATAGCATTAGTGGTAGGTGATCCACAAGGCTTTAGTTTCCAAATGGGAGATCCGGATTTTGCAGAGGTTGGACCTTCTTTCGGGGCAAGTGGACCTTCTTTCGGAGAAACTGGACCTTCTTCTCAAGCTCCTTCTCCCTCTACGTCTTACAGAGGAAGCAAAGGTGGGAGCAGTTTAAGTGGAGGAAGTAGCCGTCCACGTTACGTCGTGAGGGATAGTGGGGCTTCCAGTCGACCTGCATCTCCGTATTTCAGAGGACAAGGACAGGAGAGCTACTCGAGTGACGCACCGTCTTTCTCGAATTACTTGGCAAGACCTTCGGCAGGGTCGTCTCCATATTCTGGTGGCCGACCTTCTGCAGGGTCGTCTCCTTATTCCAGAGGACGACCTTCTTACGAGTCTGAAGAGAGCGGAGCTCCAGAGTCTCTTTATGGAGGAGAAGAAAGTGACGGCCCAAGTTATGACGACGATAACTCCAACTACATTCCTTCTGGACCGCACTCATCTTCTGGACCTTCTTACGGAGGATCTGCTCACAAACCAAGTTTCGGAAATGGAGGAGGATATTTTGAAGACTCTCCTGTTGGAGGAGGAAGGCCAAGTTATTCTTCAGGAGGACCACCACCAGGATTTGGAGGAGGATATCAAGGAAGGTATCCAGGAGGACCTGGAGGCCCACACGGAGGACCTGGAGGCCCACACGGAGGACCTGGAGGACCCGGAGGACCATACGGAGGACTTAGAGGACCACCACAACATTCCGGAAGCTCCAGCTTCCCCGTTAGACTTGGCCGTGGCCTCATGGGACTCTTGTCTTCAGCCAGTGGTCCTCAAATCTCAATTACTCCTCAGTTCTTCTCCCCTCCACGATCTCCCGTGAAGTACCGAGGGATGGAAACTTCTGCCTCAAAGCAGACTTCCTTTTTCCTCGAGCCCCCAACCAAAGATGCTCCGTACTTTTATGGACTGAGCTCTGTTAAGCCACAAGGACAGGAAAAGTCTCCACTTGCCCCGTTGTTCAGAGGACCTCGGACTTCTTCATCCGCAGGGACTCTCCGGACGAGTGCCAACTCTAACCAACTTTCACAGGATTATTTTGGATCCCTCTCTGGATCATCCAGCAGTTTTGCTGGTGGACCTTCTGTCCAGCAATTGT
The DNA here is from genome assembly GCA_034696625.1 of Isotomurus palustris. Taxonomy (NCBI): domain Eukaryota; kingdom Metazoa; phylum Arthropoda; class Collembola; order Entomobryomorpha; family Isotomidae; genus Isotomurus; species Isotomurus palustris. The sequence continues at coordinate 9,155 of JAQGAD010002286.1, forward strand.
TGACTCAAGCTGCTCCACCTCAAACTCGAGCTCAACCCACTGGACAAGCTTCAAGCGGAGGTCTCCGACTTATTGGAGGTCCTTCAGGACCAACTGTATCTGGTGCACGGCCTCAAGCAAGCAGCCAATATTCTTCAGGACAAACTGTTGTTAATCCCTTCGCTTCACAAGTTTTAAGACAAGCAGCAGAAGCAGCTCCACAGCAGCAACAACAGCAACCGCAACGATTGCAGCAGCAACAGCAACAACAACTGCAGCAGCAACAGCAACTCATCAGGGCTGCAGGACCTGACGGAAGCCCGGTGTACTACTCACTCCAAGGAGACGCAGCTAATTCTGGACAGAATGTTTACTCTCAAATTCAGTCTCCACAATCGGTACAACAATATTCCACAATCGCTGCTCTGTCTCAAGTCCAACCTGAACAGGCTTCCCAAGTCCAACAGCAGCAACCACAGGCTTACCAAAGCATCGGACAAAATCAAGTTCAAGCTATTGATGGAGTCCAGCCTTCCAACTTCCCTCAAGGAAACCCTGCTGCTTCTCTTGTGAGTCTCACTTCCAATGGACAACCATCGTTGACTTACAGCAACCAACCTCAGTTGCAAAATTACCAACCTACTCAGTACTTGCAGCAACAGCAACAACCACCACAGGGAGTTTCTAGAGCTGTTGCTTCTGGAGCTTCTGGAGCCACTCCAAATCAATTTGTTGTTCAACAGCAATCTCAACTGACTGATTTGTCTCAATACTCTTTTGCTGATCAAGCTCTGTACCAACAGCTTATCCAACCACAAGCTCAACAAGCTCAGCAAGCTCAACAACAACAACAGCAGCAACAACCCCAATATACACTTTCCCAGCAATCCAGCGCTGCTCCTCAAGCTTCGCAATTGTCAGTAATTCAGCAACAGCAGCAACTTCTTTTAAGCCAATTGCAACGAGTCCAGCAGCAGCAACAAGCTCAACAGCAGCAGCAACAACAGCAACAAGCAGTTGTTCATCAATCTGCTCCATCCTCTCCTAGTCAAGATTATCTTATCCAACCTGCAATTCAAGCAGCACTCACAGAGCAGCAGCGGTACCAAATCGAAGGAAATTCTAGATTGACTGGCGCTGGAAGTACAGTTCAGTATTTGCAGCAAGATCCACTTCTTGCTTATTCTGCTGAAGCTGGAAACCAACAGCAATCTCAGCAGCAGTATCGATCATCCCAACAGACATCTCAGCAACCACAGCAGCAGCAACAGCAGCAATACACTGTCGTATCTTCCAGCAACAACAGTCAATGATTGATTAATAACGACCATTTTAGTATTTCCTAATAGCCAAAGCCATACAGATAATCCTTAAGAGTTAAGACCCCCATTAACTCCAATGATTTTGTTACACATCCAACAAATGTCTCCACGCAAGCTCCTCTCAATTGTAAAAGTACCTGATGATGATCCTTTTAGAATTGCATTTCATTTTGAATGCATTCAGTTGTTATATACTCCTTTTGGTGATTTTGTTTGAATGTATTAGAAAAGTCATGATTTAAATGAATGACTAATAAACAGGGTGATAAAATATAATACTGTGTTTCTGTGTGTCGTAATTGGGAAGTAATTAGTTAAACGGAATCTTGAACAAAAACAAGGAAAGGACATTTAAACTGACTGAGGAGATTTGATTCATTACATCAGTAACTTAATGACAGTCATTGTGTCATCGATCATCAGTCATCAGTCATCAGCCTATGCGTCCTTACCTTGTACAATGCAAAAATTAAGTGAAATTAATGAATTCTCGTTCATCAATACTCGCGAAATTCATCATCATTTCCTTAAAAGTCCTTCGAGGAACTCGCGTGATTATGTTTAAGAAAAGAGAAATCTTATTTCATAATGAAGAAACTTCTACTTTATGTTCGACACTTTTATTTTGATTGGTACTAATTCTGTGATTTTTATTTGGCGTATTGTGAACCCCCTTAAATTCAACCGGTTAAGTTTACAGCCTTTTTGTTTCTCCCATTCGGTTGGAGTGTACGTACAAACTTACAACTCCACTTTTGACTTTGGTTTGTGGCTTGCGTTGCAAAATGTTACGTGTGTTTATCAGATATCAAGTAATTTTATTGTTTTACCACACACACGTGGACTGATGCTGATTGTTCTCATGTCATTTATGTCTCGTTGCATCGCACGAGAGTGTCAGAAAAACTTTTCATGTTGTGTAGAATTGCAGTAGCTGTTAGCTGTTTGTTGTCTACAAGTTTCTATGAATTTGCTTCTTGGCGTCTAGGAAGGATCGAAGAACTAGTAGAACTAGACACGTCAAGTTTTGAAAGTTTTCTACTTCTAGATGATAGAAGTAAAATGAATTTGCCTAATATGTAGAAAATTGCAGGTTGTGAAGAGATGAAAGACAAAAAAGTGTTAGATAAGCTCTAAACTAAACTGTAGACAACGTGAATTCATGACTTATTTAACATGTATTCATCGTCTCCACTGCTATAAGACTTAAGCCTGCTGGGCAAGAAAACAACATGAGAAGAAGAAATGTCGAGTCGTCAGTTCCGCAGGGTTCCTCGCGATGAATCCGAATTATGTAAGACTACCCGTCTGGAATTCGGAATTCTTAAGGAAAGATTTCTCACGTAATCCTATCATCTCTGGATAAAAGTGTAATAAAGATTTACACCACTTCCCTCCTGGGAATTTATCATCATGACACACAGGAAATTTCGAACTATTGCAGCCTTTGGTGAAATATACATACATCGCCTGTATTAAACTAATAAAGATAATGTGCAACCATACAGAGAGTAGTAGAGATGAATGAAAGGTCAACCTGGAGGCTGAGCAGACACTTTGGGAGATCACAATTTGTGTACTTTGAAGTATCAGAAGCTACAAAACCTCTTTACCTTATCCAACACGATTGTGGAGAACGCAGGTCGTTTCTCGTTTCCTTCTTGAGATTTACTTCCTTTTGCATCCCATTGAACAGAATCACCTTATTCTTCTTCTTCTCCCTGCTCACTCCGATAAGGTTGGAAAACATGCAAAGCGAAAGTTACTTCTGCTCGATAGATTTTTACCTCTGTTCTTTGCTTCTTCTCATCTCTCTCTGTACTCTACGCTCTTAAACTTTTCAAGGTAATCTTGTGTCATTCATATGAGAACTCGAAGAACCAAGTTAGAGTCATGTTTTTTATCGCATAGAAGTCTGGGATTTCTGTAAGGTTTGTATTCTTGTTCAGTAGTTTGTACTATACAAGCAGAAGAACAACTCTCCACATGGGTTAAATATTCATGCACCCTGTGCTTCTCATGATAATCGTGAGTTGTTAGTTCGTTGGTGTTCGGATTTCTTGGCCTAAGGTACACAAATAATGTTGTGGAACGATGGACAAGAAATTCATCAGCAGCATCGTCATGTGCTGCGATTCTGCTATCCATAATATGTATTCATGCATGCATAATAATTTATTTAAGAATGGGAAGACAAAAGAATGAAAAATATGTTATGTCATGTTAATTTTATATAGCGAGTTTGTATCATGGACAGCTTGTAGCATAGTTAATAACTTCGTAGCTGCATAGTTTCATCGTTTGCATGCTAATCATCTCTAACATAAAATTACTGTTTGCAATTCCTATAGGCAATGCCGTTGGTTATTTGGCTTGGCATCTCTCTGACGTCGATATCACATCCTTCACTGCCCTGGTCCACATTCCTATGAGCATTTTTAACCATTAGACGGTGATCCACTAGGTGTACTAGTTAATATTATGCAGCTTGTGTAATTGTCGTCGTGTCTTCAAGTGCTTTTTTAATTTGAATAGCCTCTTGGAATAATAGAAGTGCGCATTCAACTTGACTTGTATTGTCCCTGTCTTGGAATTATGCTTCCTACAGACTAATTACTTAACTCATATATTTACAGCTAAATGCCAACTGCATTTAAACGAGAGGGCTTTTGTCTACCTTCTTTGTTATATTATACCTAACTTAGTGTGGCTGTAATTGTGAATTGATGATTGGTAGAGATTTCCAATAGGGAAAAATTCCATGATGCTTCGAAGCACCTTGGAAGTTGGAATGGCATGCTGTCCTATCCTTCGAACTTCTACGTTGAAAGTTATTATTATTGTTATGTCTTCCAACTGGCAAACTGGACTATCTGCTGAAAACACGACCATTCGTCATCATCCTTATCTTCTTTCAAAGTTAATCACAGCACATGCAGGCAGGACTGAACAAAACAAGCCTTGCCGAATGTAGCACATGACTCAGTTCGTGCACATGCAGAGATATAGACTTTGTGACTCAATTAATGAACGTGTTGTTTACTCGACTTTTTAAAATTTAAATTGAGTCGTGTTCTCTCAATCGATAAGTCTAAATAATCATGTTATTATATAGTCGCTAGATGAACTCTAATCCGAAAAGAAATCTACAAACTGTTGTCGCAATTAATTTTGACAGTTTGCAAAAACAGATATATACATTTGACAGAACATGTAATACATATTCTTTCTAAATAATTATACACTGCTGTAGCTACAATTAATGTGTATGAATTATTATGAGGCATCTGACAGAAGTCACAAATTAATCCAGATTTGAAGGTTGAAGGTCATATTATAGTACTTATTCTCAATAGATCACAATTTGTACAATCCACTAGGACAAGCTGGATTAGATAAAGTCTCCAGAAATAATCACGACCAGTCATCGCCTCCAGCCGTAAAAAATAGAGCATAATGTTCACAATATGTAACGCAACAAAAAGTCACTCGTATTTGCAGACTTTCATTGGGCTTTACTACGAAACTACGAAGAGTTGTACAGTTCAGAGAAGATGGAACACGCGTTATATTTAGTAGAAATGAAAGGCGCAAGGGTTTAATGTAATGACAGAGAGGAGTATATTGATGTCTCTTAATGCGAGAGATCATGCGGTTTTATTCTAATAATTTATTCATTTCATACTCGTTTAATAAAGCCTCATATTACTTTATTCCTTTAGTCTTATATTCAGAGCAGCTGGTGGTTTAAATGTATCTATAT
>JAQGAD010002287.1:0-14204 GCA_034696625.1 Isotomurus palustris
TCAAGTAGTATCACAAAAACCAACGGAATTTCCTTTCGAAATAAGCACACGTTTCTCTTTACTCTCATAACATTACATATATACATTAGTCCAAGCAGTGATACTTGTATCTTCAATCACATAAATAAGTACAACCATCGAACCATCCCACAAACCAAACCTCATCTCCTATCTGTCAAAACGAAACTTCCACCACTATTTCTCAATTAACGCACAAGTATATTTGTTCAACACATTTAGGGTTGGTTATGAATTTGCATAAGCAAACTAATTCTTCAATGTGGTCCTTCATTCCATTTCCATTATCATCACATCACGCAACCCATTAATTCAGGAGCCAATTACATTTCAGACTACAGATGATATTCATACTGACTAACTGACACTAGATCCACGTCTCCGCGTGTGTGCTGAATCAGAAAAAAGCCTGCAAAATAAGCCATCTGCATGAGCTTCCCACATTTCTCCCCTGCTTTTACGGGTTAATTTTAGACTTTAATGAAAGTGAGCTTTTGCTTGTTATACCCGGAGGAACCCTCCTTTATTCATTTCCTGATAATCGCCAGATGTGAACCTTCTCAGCAAAGGTCCGTCGTAGACTCAATCATATCTGAACCTCCACACTGGCATTTCCGCTTGTTTGTATGCTTTCAAAGTGTTTTAGAACTGAGAACTTGATTGACCTTGTGCCAAATCCTCCCCTATAATTGACAAATACCCCCCATTAGCTTACAATTTCCTTTAAAAGATAAACTTCATTGTATAGGTTTCTTTACTCCCTCAAAGAGTCTCTCTATATCACACTAGTCCGCTTCCGTTAGTTGACAGTAATTCCTTTACTTCACTTCTGTCAATAGAGCGGAATGCCACAGTGTCCCGTGATATGCTTCGTATGCAAATGTCTTTTCCCGTGTATTAATACAAATATTTTCTTAACTTATCTCCCGTCATTATTGTCCTTTCAATCATCTTTAAGGCAAAGCGCAATGTTCGTCATTTTCATTTCATGTTAAGTAGAAACTCTAGACTCATTGTCTCACTAAAACTTGACACAATCATACACAAATCCAACATCAGTCCTGGGACTCTTAAGCAAAAGCTCCTTTGTACCTTGTCGTGTAATGTCTCCAACTCTATAAAACCGGAATATCAGATTTCTTAAAAATTACACTCATCATGTTTCATTTATAAATCACTTTTTTCGGAAATTACAAGCATTATACACATGTGAGTTGCAATATTAATGCTGAATCTGGCTGAAAGAGAGTTTAAAGGGCGCGACGGCGCAAACATTCCTGCGATTTTCACTCTGCTGTGTAGACACACAAGACAGAATGTTTAGTTTAATCTGCAGGACGAGAACTCCGGTCTGATTCCTTTTGCATCTTCACACGTCTCTGTTAATTTAATCACAATTATTTTATTTCACGTATTGCAGTAATTCCTTGATAACTGCTGAGGCAGCTGAGATGAGCACGTCATCCTACAGAAGTTGGGGGGAGACAGCTTGTGCAACTCTCAAAGTAATTGGATTTCCGGTGTACTACGTCTTATTGTTGGCATTTGTTGTGGAAAAGTGGCTCCTGGATATTTTTGCACGAGATCGAGGTGGAGGTGATAATAGAAGTGCTTCGGTAAGAATGAATTCTTGGTGGAATGGAGGAGGGAGTAGCTATTTGTCATCGAAGAAACATCTGAAGTATGTGGAGGAAGACGAGTTCACCTATAACAATGGACGGGGACAACAACAACATAGCCGGTACAATGGATTGTATCTCAACAGCAATGTCAAGGACACACCCACAGCTTCAAGTAATGCATTTGGTACAGCTGGAGTTGGATGTGCGTCAGCTATTACGCATGGAAATGGAAATAGCTATTCCACAAGAAGCAAAGCGATTTTAAGGGGACGATCAAGCTCTAAGGATGATATGGGCGTTGTTGGAAGTGGCTTAAGTGGTTCCAGTGCCTTCAGAACGGGATTCCGGAGTTCCACAGCAATTGTGGAGGAGGGTTGGATTAAGCGGTGCTGGAAGAGTTTGTTTGAACGGAGTTGGTGGGGGTCTCAGTCTTCCAGGAATTACAGACAGACTTATGATGGTAGAATGAACAAAGATAATACCTATGGCAGTCAGACAGGCTATGGAGTCAAAGCTGGAAATGGGATTATTTCGGATGATGATGAGGAAGAAGATTACAATTTTATTCAGAGTAATTTGAACGTGTCGAAGAGAAGGAATCGAAACGTGAGGACGAAAATTAACCACCATAAGGAAATAGAAACCAACTTTGCACATGATGTTGACAGTTATGATGAAGATGAAGAATTGGTTTCTGCTTCAAATACGGAGAGTACCAGTGGACTTGGAATCTGGGGATTCCTCTGGAGATTAATTCTTATTCTGGCATTGACGGGAGCTTTGATTGCTGCAGGTATGCTGAGTATTTATCATACACCTTATTTTAATTATACACAACAGTTTTTATCAGTTAGATTAGAAAACAACGTTACACAAGCTGTTAAACTTTGAAAATGCAGGATTAAAAAATAATCCGGGTTTTAACATAGCTATCAGCTCAGTTTGTGCTAACTTCTAATTTAACTGAAACACGCTGTGTAAACTCGTGTAAACTAAATCTTAATGTTGGAGTTTTAAGGCTAGGTGAAAGGCAAAACAGATAAAAAATAGTTGATCGCTTCATACTTCATATTGCAGAATTCATTTGGATTTTGGAAATATTGGAATTTGAGAATTTGTTTGCACTTGCAGGAATCATTTATTTTGTCCCTTTCCACTCAAATGATTATCGTTATTTTGACTTCCTTCTTGATTGAGCCAGGGCTGATTTTGACTGAGGAACAAACTTGGATTCACCTGCATCCACAATCTGCATGGCTTTACGATAATATCTCTTTGATTGGAATGATGTGTAAAAATCATTTGAACATGTAACGTAACGATATGTACTAGTTCATTTGTTGTGTATAAATTAGTGTTTGACTTTACATAACCCGTGCCAGTATGATACGAAATCTTTATGTAATACGAAAACTCTGCCTATCAATAATCTATTATTGCTAATGGTATGAAAAGTTATTACTAGTTAAAAGACTGGAATGAAACATGAGAGACTAATACTAATTAATAAGGTGAAAAGTTAACCCAACTATGACTGCACAACGGAAATCTTATGACCACGCAAGTAATGGCACAGTTAATTAGTATTATCTTACAATAGAAAAACACTCACGTGTGTACATAAATATTAACTGATTCGGGATCAATAAAAGTTCTCACCACAAACTGATTCTGATTTGTGTAAGATTTTTTCGTTACTGCTGTTGGCATCCCTGTGTTAGTACATTTAAATAATCAGTAGTGTGTTAAACGTAATATCTGACATCTGAACTAACCTTCTCGTAATGCGTAACCTACATGACTCTGAAATTAACTTCGAGTATTACTAGCCTTAAATCTCCAGCACTATTTATGCAATTGTTCTTTCATTAATATTTAATTCTCTCTTTCCTGCTACAGTTTACTGGTTGTGGCCCATCGCAGCCTCAGTAGTTTCCAGTACCTGGGCGATGGTATACCCTTTATTTTCAAGTGCCATTAGTGCCATAGAAGGCACCATCAATGCCTGCTCGGTATTTATTTCATCAATTCCAGCATTGCTATTCGCATCCACTAAGCCAACTGTTGTCAATCAAGTAAGCCATTTTCCAAATTTTGCAATTTGTAGAGGTCAAAGTATGAATGCTTTAATAACACCTAACATTTTCTGGCCACATTTGTTAGGTACCTTCGGGAAGTCCTGTGACAATTTCTGGCTCCAGTGGAATATCTATAGACGACTACAACAAGATTCTGCTTCAGATAACAGACATTCAGCGTACTTTGAAATCTCACGAACAGAAGCTTGAACTTCAGGAAGCAAGCTTCAGAACTCTACGCGAGCAAATCTTACTTTTGCAAAGTACAATGAAAACAGTATCGTCTAAGGACAAATCTACCGAACAGATAGTAGCAGAAATTATGAAAGCCACCTTGGGAATGTCTTCGAAAGGAGAGTCAGTGACGTTCGAGAATTTGTTTGATTTCATCAAACAAGAAGGAGTCCTGAATCGAGAAAATTTGGAGGTGAATCTCAAAACATTATCGACGAGAATTGATGATGCTCAGTTAGCTCATTCAGAAAGGATGGACAGTTTAAACATCGACGTTAACTCTGTCATGGAAAGTCAGAAGGAAATGAGCAACGAGTTAAATCATTTACAAGCCCGCAACGTGGATGTTGATGTGGATAAAATCAAAGCAGCGATATTACCAGGCCTCATGTCAGAAATCGACTCTCAGGTCAAGATTTCCTGCCAAACCAGGGACTGTCCGGAACCAGTAACGACAGGCCACTCAAGTCCCCCTGGACTGTCTGCATTGGAAGTGGAGAAGCTTATACACGTTGCGCTGTCCAAGTACGATTCGGATAAAACTGGCATGCCAGACTTAGCGCTGGAGCCAGCAGGAGGGTCTATTCTGAGTACAAGATGTACCAAAAGCTCTAAGTTGAGAAATAGTGTAGTTTCATTGTGGGGATTCAAAATTTGGTCACCACCTAATAATCCTCGTACTATTATTCAGGTTAGTTTACCATTCACCTTATTATTGTATTCACTAACATTAACTTGTGTTAAATTATTGATTATGTTATTACAGCCGGGAGTTGTTCCTGGGGAGTGTTGGGCTTTTGAAGGATCTGTAGGAGACGTTGTTATCAAACTGATTTCTCCATCCATTATAACAGGCTTTACTATGGAGCATATCCCCAAGTCGATCTCTCCTTACAAAAATATAGATTCCGCTCCGAAAGAATTCCAAGTTCTGGTAAGTGCGGCTCATCAGTATTATTTGCTGTTATTAATTATTATTAATATAGATTTTGATGAGGATAAGTGCTTTTTGTACGTGCTTAGGGCCTTCACGACGAAAATGATTTAGACACATCTCATGACTTCGGTACTTTCAAGTATGAAGATAAAGACGAGCCTCTCCAGTACTTTGCTGTTCAGGTAAGAGACCATTTCTTCCTTTCAATTTTAGTTCTACTCCCAGAGTTGATAATATTCTCTGGAATGTACTAACAGAATCTCACGGAAACTGCGTATCCCATTGTGGAACTAAAAATTAAATCGAATCACGGGAGCCTGCTACACACTTGTCTCTACCGTTTCCGAGTCCATGGTTCTTTAGTCCTCGGAGGAGCCTCATTTACAGCTACGGTGCAGGCAGAAACTTGAGTGTGATGTGGACTAATGTGATCTGCTTCACTGGAAGAATTTGTTTACCAAAAAGTACAAACTTAGGAAGAAAGCTACATAGCTAGTCAGTCCACATTTATTCATCTCTGGCTCTGAGATACAATGATAATAAGAGTATTGGAAAGGAGTACTAACATTGCTGGATTCGTGTTAACTGATACTGTTTAAATGACTATTTATACTCTTCTACGACTGCGGAGACCTGTATTATCTCTGCTTCTTAAATATCTACTTAATATCTTTAAATTTCAAGACTGATGCCACTAAGATCGCTTTAATTGTATAAGTAGTTACTACTGTTTATAGCCAAAGATAAAGCAATATGTCAGGTAAATAGCCATACGGAAAAGTTCAGACTTCAGAGGGGGGCATCTAAGTTAAATATAATTACCACTATTTATTATTAATATTATTACTTGAATACCAATGCAAGTGTCTTAAAAGACTTTTGCAGAGATTATAAACTTGTAACATTGCTACAAGTACGTACCCAGGAACCATTCTTTACCTGTAATTTTCCTTTAGAATAAGATGAACTTGTGTACCGTTGTGTGCAAGTTTTTAACCTGTTAATGATCTCAATGACTTCTGTTTGGTAGCAGTATGATCGGGCAGCTTTTGATGCAAACTTAGTTACGTTATAATACAAGTCACAGTAGAAATGGAATGTATATTTGATAGAGATATAGAAATGCAATCAAGTGTTCATTTGGATAGTTTATAATTCAACTGTGCAAAATGTCCTTAAGTGTTATTGTTTATACGTGTTCTGACTTTATTTTAAGACTTAAATTTAATCTGTAATTTAATACCAATTCATGAAAAACGTATAAATCATTAACCGTTTTGCACAATCTTCAGAGAATTAAACATGCAAGAGTTTAATTTTTATTATTGTTGTCCACTCTGCAAGGGAGTGAATCAATTTATTATTCATAAATAGATATTCAGATTTTCATCAATAACAGCATATTTCAACGGATCAATCAATTATTATGCAAAAATATCTAAGACAGATATTACATTAACAATGACAATCACTAGACTGCCAAGTCGATACTTACAAACTAACAATTCATACACAACACTTATGCGGAATCTATTTTGGTTCTACTGCGCAAAATATGAGATACCAACATGATTAATTAAGTGAAATCACAATTAATATAAAGAAATTATTCAAAAAGAGATTCATTGTTCAAGAAGATCACTCCTTTTCTCTGTCAACTCCAAACTTTTATAAAATCAAGCTATCGATATCGTAGGTTGAAGTATATTGATCGACCATTCATGCTTGTTGGAAACCTCCAATAGTATTGTGTGGTCAAAGCGAAAACACAATTTCTGGAATTTGGCTCTGCGTATACCTTCCAACGCTTGCTTCCCCGTAGCAGTTTGAGAATGTAAAATTCACAAGCAAGTCTTCAGCGCATCGAACAGCGACATCAGTAACTTCATCTACTCCCATATAGGTGTTCAATGATTGCTGGTGATAACTGCTACTTGCCACCTAAGAATAAAGAATGAACATGTATCAGCTGAAACTTCGTACACCATTACTCGACAAAAAAGTTGGAATCCAGCCTATCTTCTTACCGAGACTACAGCGCATACAGTGAACATCTGATTGGCAGGAATTCGAATTTCATGATCAAAGAGAACAGGGAAATATCTACTGCCAGACGACGTCTCAAGCTCAGACTCCAGCTGAAAAGAATTAGGATGAAACTTTGGTATTTTCAGTCTTTAGAAAATGAAGTAAAACAAAGCAATTTTACTACACACAGAGTGGCAACGCTTACCGAATTCTCGCGACTAAATTGCTTCCTAGCTTTTTCTCTGTTCAAGTCACGATCGCCAGCAGAATCACTTTCATATAGATAAACTGCTCCATTGAATCTTCGTTGTTCTACGTACTGAGCACTTGCACCACATTTGATGCTAAATATGTTTACTCCACGAAAGAAGATCTGCCTGTCTGCTTTGAAACTGTCATAAAACGTAAACATGTCAACATTAATATAATTGGTACTGACACAGCAGCTTCAAAGTTTTACTGATCAACGCAACACTTACTTGATTCTGTAGGTATAGATTTCACCGCTTCGATAATTTAAACTGTGAGCAACAGGTTCACCTCCAAATCGACTAACTAAATATTGCTGAGGAAAAAATCCTCGTTTCTTGGTAGGAAAATCCGGTGCCATCGTTGAAGAGCTGTATTGATGAGTATAAACAAAAACCTTATATCAACAAAAGTTACAGTCAAAGTCGACAATTATACTTAAATATTATATTAGTAGCTTACAGTCTGTTGGATCCAGAACACATGTAAATAAAGATTGATCGAGCTTCCTCTGCAGTCAGAATGTTCCTAGAAGCTACGTCATTAGCGAATTCTTCAGCAGTCATCGTTGGAAATCGGATCAATCGAAGATTATCTCCCAGCGCTTGACGGATGTTCTGATCATTAGTATCCACCGAATTCCTTTCACATTCCAATTCCGCCCACCTTAAAATCATATACACAAAAATTTGACATTCATTCTAGACCAGCTCGCTGCTACACATTTAGTGTTAAAATTACCTCAAAACAGCTTTGAAAAGCACATCTTCACGAATGTTGAGACCATCACGTTTCAGAAAGTCTGCAAGCGTTTGCGAATTCAACATAGTAAACTCCTCAGTCTGAACAATAGCTTCGCACTCTCTGTAAGAAATAAACGAAATAGCACATGTAAATTAGTAACCACTTCAAACACAATTATTTTAAATACACACCCTATTCTATTTATAGAATCTTACCTGTCAATATATCTCAAACAAGCACCTTCTAGCTTTTGTAAATCAAAAAATACTGCATAATTGTATACTTGAAACACGTTCTCAGCTTTTAGTTCACTCATTAAAATGTCTGAGCACTTTTCAATCAAATGAGGAACTATATATTTCTTGGCTGGCCGTAGCACCTGAAGCACTTTCATTTCATCGATAGGCTCATCTAGCGTGTCTGTGTACAGGTACTGCAATAAGTAGCAAATACAATTAATGATTAACATAATCATCCTAAGTATTGATCCTACATATCATTTCAATTTCTACAAATCGATTTACTCAGAAGTTGGCTTTATTGTTATTTACACTTACCTTGAGGAACAATAGAAAAGTTTCTGGCTCGAGATCAGGTAACTCAATGTTTTCATTGTCTGAGCCCACATGTCCGAAAAACTGAGCCTCAAACACAGGAGATCCCATAGCAAGGATCGTTTTGTGCCCAAATATTTCAACTTTTCCTTCTCCAACTAGAAATCGTACATCACTCATCCTTGGATTGTTCAGAAGGTACGCTGCTCGCTGTGTCAAGAGCAATCGAGACTCCTGCCACCCGCTATCATCAACTCGAGCCTGTCGGCTACTCATTGGAATAGGAACCAATTGCATTTCTGTCGAAGAAGCTCCCGTCGAATGCTCTCTCAAAGAAGAAGCTCCCTGTATCAGAATTTGTTGAGCAGGATCAACGTCTCCAGCTCGTCGAAAGTTAATATTTACTTCCCCAGACGACGAGGACGAAGATGTGGTAGCAATTTCCACTCCCAGCACTGGAAGTGGAGGAATCAACTCAAATTGTCCAGGTTGCACTAACTGTAAAGCTTGTTGGCGTTGTTCGTCCTCAGCCGAGTTCCGAACCACCATGAGATGAGCTGACGGGTGATTGCTGCAGTAGCTAATGATTTGATGACGCGATGGCTGCTGCAGTGTCACCGGTTGAGCTGGGTTTGCACCTTCTTCAACAATTCCTGCTTGCGGTAGAGGAACGTAATTAACACCGTCTTGTTCAGGTGGACCGTCTCCCGCAACAAACTGCTGCTCTGGCTGCGAGACAGAAGGAGATCCTTGGCGATCGCTTCCACTGTGACTGCGTCTACTCGATCTTCAATCAACAAGAAAACAAAGACTGTAACCCAAACATACTAGTGCGAGTCCGAGCAGACAACTGACGCTCTTTCTAGTTGATGCTATGTGTCAGCGTTGGCGTCACATTACCTGCGTCGCTTTGCCGGAGGAGAAATCGGCGATCCTGTTTGACTCATCGTAGTATATGGTTCAACGGTCTCTTCTCATTGTTTTCACAATTAAAGTACGAGTACTTCGAATTTAATTTTTCGCTTGACGCTTGACTAGTTCGCTGATTTGTGGTGCGCCTGCTAGAAAAAATCATAACAACAACAATATCTTACGCTAGCTTTTGAGCTGTCGCGCGGTACGATGGAAATAACGGGGCATGGCGAGAAAGCGAAATCGCACATTGACGACTGACCACTCACTTCACTACTCACTGTACTCACTGCACCCCACATGATGATGAGACAAGATGAAAGAGAAAACGCATGTAATTAATGCTTTTTAATTATTTCATTTTGTACTTTTGAAATCCTGATTACAAAAGCTTGGTCGTAGAGACAAATAGACTTGGCTTTGTGTATAAAGATCCGCATACATGCGAAACAACGAAAACATTGGCTCATAGGCTGGTGGAATGGTAGATCGACATTGACAGAAATACATTTTGTATGCGACACTTTGATTCACTCTCTGCTAATCTCTAGCTTAAACATATTTACTAATCGAGTTAAGAAATGTAGCTGAATTAGCTGAGATAAAATGTATTGATTTAGTATAGATTATTATCTCTTAAAACCAGTTGCAAGTGTTGCATTTACCTACGAAATAAAAATAATACGAGCTCTTGCAGTACGACTTATGCATCCCATGTAACATGAAACATTTGATAAAATGAGAAGACTCGGTTCCACTTAATTGGAAGTGGAAAGAAGGCAAAAGGCAAAGTACAATAATTAACAATATTAATAGAACTAATGTAATAAATGCAATTACAATTAATCGTATTCTATGTTGTACTTGAAGTACTTGTTTTTACATCACAAGCAACCGACGCAAGTAGTTTTCATGCACTGTAAACTGGCTTCTTCGACTTTTTCAATCCATCAGTAGCCGATAGCTCACAGTGAAGACATATCTTTAAAAGTATTTACAAAATTTGTACTCTGTTCATGCTCTTGCTATTCTCAGGGATTCAAGTTCCTTCATCCCTCGAAGCACCACTTCCTCGTAAAACGGAAGGCCCACTAACTGTACACCTATAGGCATTCCTTTAGACTCCTTTGCAGCCTAAAAACACACACAATGTTCAAAAATATTCTTCAACCGGTTAAGCTTATGAATTATTCTTATCATCGCTTGTTGCTTTTCCAGAACCATACATCAATCAATATCTTCCATTAAGCATACCTTCTTGGCTATCTCCAAAAGAAAGTCTCCTTCAGTATTGTAAGCGTCAATATTTTCTCCAGACTCCGTACCAAATCTAACGACTCCAGCTGGGAAGTCAAACATGGACCATATCATCGTATAAATCACTGCGGCTGAAATATTCAATGCCCACAGCATGAGCTACTTATTTATACTTCACATATCTCTTGAGACAAAAGTTGTATGAACTTCTGATTATCCAAAACTCACGCTTCAGCTTCCCAGCAGCACTTATTGGAAGTGCTGGAAATGGGAATACCGGACAAAGAATCAAATCCAATTTCTTTTCATGCCATTGAGTTGATATTTGCACGAGCATCTTCCTCCTCATTTCCATACTGTTCCATAATTCCTTCGACAACTCCGCTCCACCTGAAGCATCCAAGCCACAAATCACACACTCAGTCTCACACAAGAAAATTACAGCGCTGTCTCATCTTTATTTCATATTCACTTTCCATTACCTCGGAAAAACGTGGCCACTCTTTTAGAGTGAAAGCCAGGGATGAATTTGGACTCCATAATTGAAGCCAGCAGTCGTCTTACACACCGTGGAATTCTACACATCAGATAGTGAAATATCGCTGACTGGGCTATGGGTTCGTCCTTCCTGAATAATGAATTACGATCTTGTTTAAGGGAGACGAGTAATTTGTACCACGAACAGAAATCCATTACAGCATTACCAAAGCTTCAAGGCATTTTCTCCTCGGTCGGCATAAGCCAAGTCTGCCATTACTCGAGTCATTGCATAGCTATCAGGCATTTCAAATGGAATGAGTGTGTGTCCTTCAGACTCAAGGGCTTCTTTGGCACTCAAGACAACTCGTTCCGTGTCTCCCATCGCAGGAAAGTAGTCTAAAGATGTGAAGTACCCAATTCTTAATGGCTTCACCGACGTGTAAATCTATAACACATTAGCATTCGGGGTAATGAGGCAAAATGAGACTCGAGCTTGAGTAGTTCTGAATTTCATCCACATGAGATATCAACACTTTAATGATTCCCGTTCTTGAATACCTTCTCATTCCACGCGATAGGAACCACAAGTCTGTCGAATTTTGCCAAAACCTCAGGCATCGTCAGCTCTTTGAAGACTGTAGCAATGAGATCAACGCTTTTTGAGAGAAAGCCAGGCACCCGACTCACTAAAAAAGATTGAAATATTTGCATGAAAGCCCACAACTCAACTTACACATAAATATTGCACACAGCATAATGTACATCACAACTCACATCCAACTAAGCCATGAACCATAGACTTGAATCCATCAGAACTGCAAAGCAAACCAGAAACAATCGAATTCTTTCACCGTTTTGACTCTGCAGGAAAAACACAAATTCCTAAAACTTCGGTTAATAAGCTTATACCTTAATCTCTTTTGAGTTGGTTTGAAACCAGCGATCCCACAGAAATGTGCAGGTATACGAGCACTTCCTCCAACATCAGATCCCAAGCCAAATATAGAACCACCACTTGCAACCAGACTGGCTTCGCCTCCGGAACTTCCACCAGGTCCAAGCAACGGATTCAAAGGATTCTTTGTTTCTCCAAAGATCGGATTACCGCATCCCCAACTGCACATCAAGGTGAAACAAATAAATAAACTTTATAAGGTGAAGGATACATTGAATGAAAGCAAGACCGCATTCTCCTGTGATTTCCTTACCAAAAGAGACTTTGGGGAACATTCGTTTTACATGTGGGTACAACACCCAAGTCGATTAATGCAGTGATAAGAGGACCCTGGTCTTCTGCAGGTTTGTTAAGAAACTTGGCTAAACCAAGTGTTGAATCAGTGCCTTTCATGTCACAACTGTCCTTAACGCTTATGGGTAACCCATGAAGCGGACCTTTGATCTCTGACAAGCCATCAAGCTGCTCTGCCGATACCTGAAACAAGTCATACATGTGACACATTGAAGAAGCCAGTGATATTATTATATGAAAACTTTAGAATGTCCTGTCTTACTTGAGCTTGAGGTAAAAAGAACTCGGTCACACTGTTATACTGCTTGTTCTCATGTAAGGCCTACCAAACAACATAACTCCATTATCCTTCATCATCACCATAAAATCAACTCGTCACAGTGAAGCGAACAACGGAGTCTTGAACTCTTGCATGCAAGGGAAAGCATAAGAATATAGCGTAGTAAATCGAGCTTGCTTCATCTAACCACCTCACACCGACATAAGACTACAAGGCCACATTAACATGGCATTATTTACTCAGAAAATCAATACTTGCTTACAACTAAATTAAACACACAAGACACAAGTTGCCATTCTTCCATTAGTAACAACTCAATTAACTTGAAGGCAATAATCCCAAATCTCAAACTGTTTCTTCGCCTTCCATCATTTCCGTGAAAATCTCATTCTAAACTTATTCGATTCCATAGACTTTCCATTTTGTACTAAACGGGTTAATAGATACTTAAAAGCGAGCAAAGTACTTTATAATGATTATACTCTTACTTTCGCTGCATAAGCCCGCACAACTTCTTCAGCTGACAATTTCCTTTTCCTCAGAGCAACTAGAAGTTCATCTGGTGAAAGTTGAAGAACCTGTTCATCCTTCTCTTCAACAATGTAGGTTGATTCCCATTTCCTAAATGCATGTTGTCTTTCCTTTTTCTTCTTTGTGATGATCCTTCTAATCACAAGTTTGTCCTACAAAGAAAATCAAATGACTTTTACATTTAAAATGAACTGAAGAAACACAATGAGGTTTTTCATAGCAATTTCACAGAATTAAGTTGAGCGTCGAGAGTCGAGAGAAGACTTACATGAAGCGCACATAAGACGTGATTATAGAACATCCAAGCCACGTACAGTGAAACAACTAAGGAGATCCATGGGAGGTAATACAGTTTGAAGTCGTCACTTAGCGTTATCATTATAGAAGATGTAAAATTCTATTAAAATACAAAATTTGAAAGAGTTTTTCAAGCTCGATACGCTTCAGTTGAGCGGAATACAATTTCACTCTTTCTCGTGAGGAAAGTCTACGTGCTACTGCGTGATGTTTGTAGTTGCCAACTGAATCTCGCGTTTCTTGCTATCGGATGAGTGAAGGAAAGTGCATGTTCCTTCTCCCAAGTCAAATAAAACTACGAGTGCTAGAACCAGAATGCTAGAAACCTTGCTACTAACCTTTCTCCCACTGCCTGCTACTCACACAACACCTTTCTATATTATCTTCTAATGTGTTTCTCTCTTGTAGCTTACTTCAAGAATGCTTACAAACATTATGAACAACGGAACTATTTGAATTCAACTGCGTTAGCTTAACAGTAATCTAATAAACACACAGAGTATTTGTTCTGAGTCAAAAAAGATAAGTAGATAAGAAGGGAATAAAAACTACTCCGATAGGTAACTTTACACGAACTTTATGTGCGTTCGAATTGAATGCGTAGGGAGTTGTATAGGCGTTGGAGAATCATGAAGTTAGTAGGGTGCATGGGAAAATATGCCTGTTTGTTGATCCTTCCAGTACCATATATACTTATCTGCTGCGTCTCTCGTTTTTTACTTCTCCATTCGATC
>JAQGAD010002288.1:0-14189 GCA_034696625.1 Isotomurus palustris
AATTAATTATACATTTTGCTGAGAAGTGCCTCGTGCCAAAGATGCAAAACAATGATTGGTGCAAGAAACATATCTATATGTAGATTTAAATTGAGTACTAGTGGGATTAGAATGATTGCTTAAATTAATTCTCAGTGAAAAATAAAGAAATAAATGCTGTCAGTAGCAAGTCAAAGTACAATAAATTATCTTACAATTAACTATTGCTACATTTTTAAGTAGCAAATATTGATAGAAACTAGAAAACTAAATTTAAAATATCTTAGTTCGTAGTTCGTATTGCGTAAACGGATCTTCTATCTCCTAGATTTAGATAGGATATAACTCTCAACTATTTCACAAACAAAGTCTTTTGGAAATGTTACTTGGAAGTATCGGAAATTTCCTTGACTTCGATTCGTCTCCGTGTATTTGCTCAGTGACTATGTCATTATGGTCAGTGATTTAGTACATGAGAGGGCTGAATTTAGGTAACTTTATGGACATGCTTTAAGTAATTAGTCATGCTATCAGCTTCACAGAAGGTTATTGCGATTACTTCATGCACAAAATGTCTGCGCAACTTGCAACAGAATTGCACACTTTGAGCTTAAACTTACAATTGTATCCCAATCCTCAGATCATTCTACAAGAACAATGTACACAATCCTGCATTGTCAATTGTCATTTAATTTTGGTCCCAAGATCATAGGCACTCTTTTTATTTGTGAATGAATCTCTGCTTATTTTTTACCGCATTCAAAGCCCCCGAACTGAAGCAACAAGCTTTGTGAACAAAAGAAGTAAAGCATCATTTTTAACGTACCTGAGGCAATTCTTTGTAATTGATTCCTCTTGAAGAGTCAGGCTCGGCAATCCACATTCGTAAAGACTGCTTCACTAAGTGAGGGTTCTTCTTCAGCTGAAGTCGAACGTCCTTCCCAAATGCATTGAAACTTACTAACCTCTTTTCGTCTAAAGACCTTTTGGTCAATGAACGAATTGATACAACTTGATATTCTGGCACTAAAATAAAAGTAAAAGCACAATGGTTAAATTACACGCTACGTAGAAACCACAATTTCATCTCAGTTCATGACAATCGCAATTTCGGGTGTACATACATAAACCAAACTATTATCTTGAAAACATCTAGATTACGATAAATCATCTGTCAATATATTCAAAATTTCAATTATAGAAACTAGACTGACCCAGTGTCTCTCAGCTGGAAACTACACACATATTGTTGGCCGTCTATTGTGAGGTAATCTATTCTTAGCTTGACGATGTTGTGAACATGACCTTAGAAAAGTAAAAGTTTTGGTCAATGGCACACTTCCAGGCCTCTCAGGACTCTCCCAGTGCGCCTACGACAATCCTTCCTAACATCTTAACCCTTTGTAAAACACTAAAACACCTCGAGTGGATGTAACGCTAAACTTCTGCTTCTTCAGAGAAAACATGGGAAATGATGAAACGACAAGCATTTGAGAGTCTAATATTAGTCGTGTCAATACAATTCATCAAGGCAAAGGCTCTTTCTGAGTGCCCGTTTAGCCTTGCATCTGCATTCTGTGTCTCTCACCACTTCACCTTCATTTAACTACCTTCACTCAGATGACTTGTGTGACACACTGCATACCCGTTGACAACATTTACTTTTCAAATTCACTAGGTCACATATATATTTACAATGCGAAACGAATGGTTACATCAGAAATCATGAATGTTTCTTATTCGGGCTCCGTATTTTTAGAATGCATGAATAGAGACGAAATTGAAAGATTACAGGGAATAATAGACGTGTGTTCTTTACCTTCATGATGACTATCGACTTGAAAAACTTGCCGCAGATCCTTTTCATCCATATGGGTGTGAATCTGAATCAAATTGGATTGAGAAATAAAGTATTTGAGGGAAACGGTGTATATTGCAGACGTTCCAACTAAACAGTGTGTAAGAAATTCGAAGGATTACATAATTGCTAAGTCTATAAAAGCCATCCGTTCAAGCTTTCATTTCTGCTTAGTCAGGAAACTGAATTTTTATGTTGTACAAACTTGTGCCTCACTTGTGACAATGTAAGCGATACGGTTTGGATTGATTTCTTGCACACTGCTTTGGGTTGAAGAATTCACAAGAACGAATGAATCAATGATTTTCTAAATATTCTTACCTGATTTGATGGTACGGCTTCGCCATGGCTTAAAATACAAACTAAAACTACAGAGATCCATAATAGAAAAGAATAGGCGCTATGAAAATTTATTCTTCTAGATTTCGATGCAGAAGACGACCGGAGTGACAGGCGAAGGAAGCCTAAAAAATTGGCCATCATAGGGCCGCTCCTACTAGGCCTTCTTAGTTTTTCCTGAAAAGCAAACAAATTAAAAAAATTAACAATTAATAACCAGAAATAGGGGAAATTAAATCTTAATTGTTTTGTACTTTTTGTTTAGCATAATTGTGCATATTATTTTGTTGTTAAACAGTGGGAACAGTTCTTAATAAATACGCAGTACGCAGTGAATACAGTAGCAACAAGTTAATTAATTATAATCCCAGGGCTACACTAGATTCGCATGTGAAATGAAGATCATCCTGAAGATAAAATAAAATACAATAAAACACCATCCTTATAACACTCATGGAGCCATTATACGCTTTTTAATACCCACATATACTCTATACTGTATACACTATTCTTCACTTAGTCCAGTTAAAGACCTTGATACCTCGGCTAATAAAATTCAAGTTATAATAATTCCAGTTCTGAATGCAAGGAAATCAAGGATTTTATAAAAACTTGCAGGAAAAAATAAACGTGAGTTGTAAACCGGTAACCCATCCTATTAGAACTTAGAACAGGGAAAAGTTGCAATCTCTCGATATAAACACCTTGACACCTGAAGTATGCGTATGAAACGAACCATCACTGCCAAATTTTTCTAAAGCTCTAACAAACATTGCTAAATAACATTGCAGGTAAACCAAATTATCTCTAAAGAAAAGAAAAAAAAGTGCTTAGTTCATTTCTTCATTTTGGGTTTCATCCTGCACCAAGTTAAAATATGTAATTTAGGCACGTTTAATTATAATTAAGGAAACTATCTGAAAGAGGGTTGATTCTGACTTGTTCTATCTACAAGGACGTTTCACTTAATAAAGAAACTTGTCTCTGGTTATCGTTCACCATCGTAAGATTAGCACAGTAGCACCACTTTGGCTGGGGCAGAGTTGGCTTTGTCTAACATTGCCAACCACTGACCACCTCATTAATAACAGCATCTTTGTCTACTACTTCAGATGATATAATGTTTCAAACGACGACTGAATGTGAAACATGATGGGACAGAAACAATGGGATGCGTGTACAAACACACATACTGGCAATATAAGAATTACTGGAGACACGTACATGGCTAACTGAGGATTAATTTCTACGAAGGTGTTTTCTTCAGTTGCTTCCTTACTGCACCCGATATTTAGCTATTGAGTCGAATATTAATTAGAACATTGGATGATTTAGCAGATTTTTTTTACTTTTAAATCTCATCAATTCGTGATACATTCTCATGTGTCCCATACGCCCTTAGTCACGCTCAACTCTGAGAGATTGACAAAGATGCATGGTCAGGATAATTGTCGATGAAGTCATATCAATTTCATTATCATGGGTGGCTGACTTTTATGCTCGTTGCCAAAATTCTACCTATCAAGCTAACGCTTTTTGCGGTTCTTGTTCGATCAGATTTTTCTGTCACTCTTTTATTACGTTCGTTTGATAGCCTATATGGTTGATGAGTAGTTGCAAATTACCATCGCTGTGTGGTAAAAATGAGAATGTAGGAAGCGTCTTGAAACTGTCTAAAGATTGTGCAGAGTCACTGTGTATGAAGAGCCTTGTTGAAACAACAAGAACATGATAGTATACAGTAAACAATTACTGAGTTTCCAATCTTGGTTTTAATCATTCACACTTTCTACCAGACTGGGATATTGGTGTTGGTGCTTTAGTTGAGCCATAATAAATTATCACTTGCTTAGGTAAGTAAGGTTTTCCACAATGCAACACAAAAATAGGAAGTTCACACGCATTCTAAGAGCCTCTTAGACACACTATACTAATAGGTAAGTTCAGTACTGAGTGAGTACTGGGACAAGGACTGTCACGTATTTTTAAATTATTGCAAAATAAAGTGTGGGGAAAAAGCACGGAAGAATGAAAACTTACTATATATATACTGTTTTTGCAGTAATTAAATTCTATGCGAAAACTCAGTTTATTGTTTTAATCTGCTCCGGTGTATTTACGATCGATAGTTAAAAGATAATACTTCTTCATATCTAACAGTTCCCGTACGCACAACTGCAGTTTAGGTATTTCCTGACCTGGGATAAGTTTTAATTAATTTTCTACCAGACAAATGTCTTCAAATTCTTCATCTTTGATCTAAACCAGTACAAAAAATGCTTCAGATTCAGGCTAAAGTATCAAACTAACGCAAATGAAAAGCTTTCGCACAAAATAATAGAAATTTTTCATCTTTTGTGCATCATTGTATTTATTTCCTGGATTTCTTCTGGATTGTTGTAATTAAAGTTAATATACACTGCAAGAACAGTATTTTATATATAGAACAATTTACAATTATCTATTTTGATATCTGAACGTGGAAGTCCTGAGTTGAGTAAAGAACACCTTGTCATTAAATTACGGAACTTCCTGCGCATCAAACAACGAAAGGATTTAAATAATATCCTTTTGTGCAAAGAATGAATATAAAAGGGAAAGTGATGTTGAGGGTTGAGCTCTAATTGCAACCTCTTTGGCACGATTGCAGTTCTGACTTGGTGTTCTGTGAATATGCAACTTTATCTAATGGAATCCCGTCTACATATACGAAGATCGCATCTGTGTTACGACATTATATGTCATCCTCGTATTTTATTTACAGTCACCTTATAGCTTCATTTTTAGATAAGTTAGTCTATTTTAAAAATTGCAAATAAATCATTTGTTACAAGATCTAAAAACTAACTTAGAAAGTTTCTGATCAGAAATTTCCATCGTTAGATAATTCTTTCAACTTTAATTAGTGTCTGAAAGTAACAAATGCCGAAATAACTAAAAATTTTACAGGTTCCTGCACATTGAGTAATCGTTTAACTTTCAAGTTTACAACATTGAATTTAAAAACTTTACGTGGCCAAAAAAACTGGCTATTTTGGAAAAGGATTATCTGAAATCACCATGTCTGAGTTCTTTTTCAAAACTGACATTACACATTCTTTTAATGAGAGTGTGTTTCTTTTGTGAGTGTTTTAGTCACGAATTTTGTGTGACTTTGCCAATATTGTATAATAGTATTTACAAAAAGGTACCACGATTTGAAATACATGATTAGAAGAACAAGTCCCGTTCAACGATAGGCTTTACTGCACTTGGTGATAAAAGTTGCACGAGCAACGATACTGCAACCAACCTTTGATAGATTTGTGTCTCACTCGACTGAAAGTGATTTCCTCTCTCATAAATATCCTTTCCTCGGTATGATTTTATCAAATCCATGTTTCATAAGAAGTGTTGTAGCACTAGAGGATGTAAAATAATCTAAAATCTAAGAGTGTGTTTTTTGAGATTGAGACACACTCGATTGATTTTACCTTTATGGTGTATGAAAAGTAAAAACGCATGCAATTGTTATTCACCTCAGAAATATAATCTCCAATGTCTGCACATGCATAGCGAAGTATCCAACAACGAATTGAGGGGTGTGTGTGTAGCACAAATCACTCTTCCAATAATTTGTGTCTCTCACAAATTCACGGATGATTTGGTGGATCACAATCAACTCTCTTGCCAAAAGATATCCTGAGATGAAAAGAGGGATATCCAAACGATGTGATCAGTCGAACGAAGGAACAGACACTAATTCATACTTCTAACCTCTTGCACTTTTACTCTTATTTTAGTTTAATCCATTCAATTACTCTTTTGTGTTGGGCATGGACTAACCCATAGTACCATATACCTACCTGTTCTTTCTGTGTGGAGTATTTTGCATGATACTGCTTAGCACTGAACGTGCAATACACTTTACATTGGATAGAGTTAGCGAAGACTTACTGTTACCACACTATATGGAATAGGCATGGAGTGTGTACCAAAGTTAGTAGCTCCATTCTCACAACTACCTTTCCATTCTTCTATCTCTGTCAAGTTAACAGACTCTCCTGATGATAAGCTACATGTCGATCCTTTACTACTTTTACAAGCCTCTGTCCATTCTTGAGAACCTTATTATTACTGCTCCTGCATTCATGTTCCAGTCTCGATTCGAAGAACATCTTCAGCAGATCACACTACGTGTTGTACATCCTGGCCTTGATTTTTATAAAATAATGGAACCATGAGAAGCAGACACATCTCTTTCAAATGAATAAATCTCATCGTGTACCCTTCCCACAAGCTACATCATTTTATTATCTTCTTTTAGCTGCTTTGCATGAGGATTTGTTTGAACCGTAATTATCTATTTATCTTCTAAAAAGATATTTCAGCTGTTATTAGAGAAAACTGGAAGCGTTGCAAAGAACTGTTTTTTTACAGCTCAGTTGTCTTGTGTCTTTTGTGAAAAACATCCTTATGTAAACAGGTAAACTTGTTCTAGCTTGAGTGGTAAGTGGATGCTTGGAATCAAAACCTCCAGAGGTCTTGTTATTGAAAGCTTCATAATTACTGCGTATTTTTTGTGCAAAAAACTTTAGGGTATGAATTAATTCCATGTTCTCCTTCTCACTGAGCATCTACTTTGGATTTCATGAAAATAATAAACAGTCAATAGGAACAGTACGTCTAGACTCAAGTTTTTTTATAATTCTTAATTTTTATGATTTTACATTAATAACTGGTTATAAATTTCAAGTCGCAAATCTGCTAATTTTTGCAAAGGGGTAAAACGAAACTTGACACTAATATGATGCTCATCATCTCTCCAAGAATTTATAGGAACATTATCATCCCATCAAAGTATGAATAATCAGTGTAATCCTAATTGGTGATAGTGATTTCAATGAAAAAGTAGATATGCTAACGTGCAGACAATCTGGTAACAAGGATTCACTCCTCACGATATTTTTTCAACAATAACAGCACGCTTTATTATGGCTCATTGTTTAAGTCCAAGTAGAACAATTTTATCAAAGGATGACTCAACGACTTCGGCCACTCAAAACTCAAATCTTCTCAACCTTACAGCGTGATTTTGTGAAATGCAATACTTGAAACATCAATAATAATTATTGATCATTTTCATCTAAAGTTGCACTATTTCGTGAAGACGTAGCATCTTAATAATCATTTTGGTGTCTTCGATCGTCTTAGCGTTAAATAAAATAAAATCGGCGAATAATAATGAGATAGAGTGCTGGTCAGCATCCCATTAATCTCCCTTGCATTAATGCACTTGGTTAGTCTTTTTACTGAATCAAAGCATGAGAATCGTGATCTCTTGTTTCATTGAAATGATGTGATGCAATTTAAATTGTTGTGAATCCATTAATATTTATTTATATCGCCTTATTCCGACTGTCATCATTTGTAATATATTTGTACACTTCACGAGCTAAAACAGGGTTAAAAAGGAAGAAGTCCCAGGGTTCTGCGTAGGCAAATCAGAAGGGCAAAAGGTGAAAGTAATTTAAACTAACCTGACGAAAATAGTTGGATTCTTGGAATATCCGGCTTCTGTATGATTGTTGTGTTAAGCACGTACTGAATTACGCATGTGGGGAAGTTAAAAATTAAGAAAGACGTAAGAAGGAACATAAAATCTTGCGATGGCTATCTTTTTGTTTTCCTGCGAGCTTGGGTTAAAATTCCTGGATTATATCATTTTTTGTGTCTTGTTTGATCTGCAAAACCAGTAATTATTCTACCTGTGCTAGAATTTTTTGATGAATGAATAATGCATTCGAACTACAAATATCCTCAACGTGTCAGAAATGCCTTTCAAGGTTGTCCAGGTCCAGAGGAAGACTGCCAAACGTAACTTATTTTGCAACACCTTACTTTGTAATTAGTAATAATAACCGATTCTGGGCGCAGCTCGATCAAGTGCCGTTGCCGTTTTAACTTGGAGTAAAGGTTCTATGAAAAACTGAACTACGTAAATACTTATTGTTATGTATAAAAAGATTTCATAACCTGTAATTTATAAGTTGTGGAAACAAGAATATTTGCTCCGCCCGCAGTTTTTGGACTCTACAAACTTATATACGCAAGAATCAGGTGTATTTTTATATCATTTAATGCGCTGCACGTGGACTTCACCATCAACGGGCGAGTTCAAAGTTTTGTGAATAGCTTTTTTGTTGACATTACCTTCAACTCGTACACATTGCGAAGCGTGCAAATAGCTGGAATGTTTATGTAGCAAAAAGAGCTCACCAAAATGTGAAGCGGATTAAAAGAAACCAAAAGTCCATCAACCCGGAACAAAAAGACTGTTTCATATTCGAGCAACAGCTTTTAGCATTAAGAATGATTTCTCAAGGAAGGATTAAAGTAGCTAAAACGTAAAGCAAAAAACAAGGGAAACATTTTACTCTATCGAAAAGCTGCACGCTGCGCATCATAACACTTTATGTCATTTGCATTTCTGGATATCACGTAGAATTAAGTTCACAACGAATGACTATCACGTTCCGTAACTTGCAACAGATGACTCAAGATTCATGCGAAAAGTTGTTGCAACGATTCTTTTAAATATTCAAAAGCGAAAATAATTACGCTAGAGTTATTACAAAACGTAGTAAGCCATGGGTCAAAGTCGTGCCTATTATATCTTGTAAGATTTGGTGATCTAATTAAACATTTAGTCTGCAGCAGAAAGAGACTCCACCCAATTAGAATGGAATTAGAAAATACTCTTTTGAAATAAAGTCGTGTCTTTTATTTCCATTCGAAAGATTTTATGTATTCACTTACTTTTGCCATAATTTGTACTTCTCGTGTGATTTCTAAAGCCAGTGAGATTGTATTGACACAATCAAATAGATCCGTCACTCTCGTTCTCTACTTCCACAATGTCTACGACATAATAGAAAAGTAAAATTGCAATCCCTAGTGTAATAATTGGATTTGCATTCAGGAATTAAAGTGTAGCAACTACATAATTCTCAAATGAAGGTTAGAATTAGAAGTGTGAAAACTTTTCTCGATGAAACTATTCATAATTACAAATCACAAGTTTTAACCGTGACTTGTCGATATGAAACGAAATCGTTTATTTCAATGATACCGTTCAGATTGATGGAAATCCTCTGACCTTTTTGTCTTTTTTATGAATTTCTAATGATCGCATGTCACGATCAATGATTACTCGGAGCATTGTCTACGAACAAAGCTTTTTATTGCAATTGCAACTTGCTCGTGTTTCACTGATGCTTCTTGTGTTCTTCAATCTATCATAAGGATGAGGAAATATTTGTCTCACACTAACAAGTAACACGCAAAGTAGTCACACCTTTGAAACCTGCTACATTTCTTATGCAATACAAAGAATGCACAGTTCCTCTCCATACACGCGTACATTACTTGCCGAGGGGAAGGGGAACAATTTAAGGCACACTGGATCTTCATTTGTAATTTGAAAACATTTTACATACAACAGTTATTAAAGTAATTATGCATGTTTCGTGATTTTGTTGATAGTACAATTAAAAATTCAATTATACTCAAAGGAATAGAATGAATGAAGATGATCTAATAACACATAATAAAAGCGGATGACGAATTATTTTAATGGACACATGTGATGTGATTCATTGCGATGAAATTAATTAACTTCTATCAGTATTCTTGAAAGGATAGAGGAAGCGTCTTCTTCGAGAATCATTTTTATATGAAGTATCTGTCATCCCTTGAAGAATACGAAAACATCATCCACGTAATGGAGATGATGGATGAACCTTACCAAATTGTTCTTTGCACGCTTTGATTAAGCAATCGAGATACTTTCATTTGCAATTTTAAACTGCATTAGAGAGCATCAACTGTAGTTTCAATTGCATCCAATTGCATTCTCTTGTCTTGTCATTCAAGCTGCTCGATGCTCTGCAGTTCAAATTCTCATTAGCTTACCGAATGTATGCATAAACAAGCACTCCTCAAATTGAGAAATGACCTATTACTATTACCACTACCATTAAAATTAATATGTAATGACCATTAGTCTAATAAAATAGTCAGCAATCTCATGCACATACAAAATCAATCACCAACGAAAAATGAGAACGCTGGGAGTACATCTTCTTAAAATAATAGTCAGCGAGTCACCCTAATTGTTTTTGCAAGAAGTTATACATGAAAGTAGCTAACTGATGACGTTCAACGTGTCTATGTACACACAATTCATGTGAAAATTGCTTTATTCGAGTTCGTAGTAAATAGTATTTAACTTTCAACCAGTCACCCTCTGTAGTTTGTTATTTTTTGCATTTGATGTTGAAATGAGCAGTGTCAGCAGACCTGGATACATACAAGTGAGCAAAACGCTGAGATTGAAATTCAGCATCTTCATATTTGTAATTTTAATAAACCCTACAAGAATCTAATCTGAAGAACATTCTCTTGTGTGCATCATTCGAGTTAAAAAGATATTGCTCGTTTTGACATAATGTCAATCATCCTGAGCATAAATTGTAGTCAGTAATGAGCATAATGTTGACTGCGTATGGCTCGTCTTGTATTCATGATTGCATTACGACAACCAAGACACCTCAATTAATGGCTTCTTTCCACAATACGCGTATATTCACAGGCCATCTACTGTTTGCAATATTGCAATTTGCAATACTGACTTAGACATCTTATAACCAATTGACATTAGAGAGTGAGAGTTTCATCTTTTTTCATTAGGCAGAGCAAAGAGATTTATGAAATGCATTGTGTGTGTACATTGCACAAAACTCGCATCACTTAATTTTAAACTGTCAAATTCAATCTAGTAATACACTTGATTTTGGCTTTACGAGGTGCATACATATGCATTAAAGTAAAATAGGACGGTGTGAGGTATAATATTATAATTGAAAACACTGTTAGGTAAGACTTATGAATAATTATGCAACTTTTTGTATTCAGTGTCTTGTTGAGATAATAATGCACCTTCGTCCTAGGAGTATATTTTCAATGTGAACTTACGCAACAACTAAAGTATAACTTGTAAACTAAAATCAAAATCATATTGTTAAGAGTTAGCTGTAGAACTGGTTGGAAAATGGAAAATATAGATAATTGAACGTTGAGAGCGTTACTCCTGCATGAGTCGCTTGTTAAGGAGAGTTACAGGAGCAATCAATTTAATGTGGTCATAATCTGAGTGGAATTTCAATGCTGAACAAGTTCAAAGGACATCGGAAACCCGTAATTTTATTGAGACGTCTTTGCTTTAAAAATTAGCATAAAAGAAAAATTTATTGAAAACTCTGTAATCAAAATTATCTAATGATATAGAAGGTTATTTTCTTGCGCTTTTAATTTTCTTTATCACACTGTGTTTAATATTGCTCATGAATTTTTTTACAAGATACTTTATATTGATGGGCATTTCATCACAAGGCGTAATTAAGTGCATTGTTTTATACCTTCGCAAAATATAAAAATACTCGTTAGCTTTATTTGCACCTTATATTATACACATATGGAAGCTTGACCAGAAAATGGGCTGATTAATTACTTTACATGGTAAATCATTCACGAGTAATTGATTACCGGTAGCAATGCACAATCCCACACAGAATTACTTCTGGTACAACTTCTGTATTCCATGAAGAATATTTTCTCATGGCAGTTAAACTGCCGATTTACATATACTTGTTTTAAGCTCGTAAAAACTATTTCCGTTTACACCGTAAATCTCACTTGCTTATAACAGTTAGTAGGAAGTATCTTCCTTCCGCATGTTGCAAATAATTACAATTAATTCATTAGCAATTAGTTAGAAAGAAAAGATGGTACAAATCAACGCAACATTTGTGTAAACGTAAAATTACTGTAGTTTTCCTTGTGTGGCAATGTTTAGACGTCTAATTTGATTTTTAATTGTGTGCAGTGTGCGCCTAAGCACTATTGACTAGCACAGTAGTTCAGTTCCTGGCTACTTGAATAGTCTCAAGGAAATCTCAATAGCATTCGAAATACATTGGATATTATCCTACGAGTATTTTTATCCTTCATAGGAGTGAACAGAAATGTTTCACGGTAGACATGACACGATCTTCTGTTTTAAACTCTGCATGAAACAGAAAGTCACACAGACAGTTTGAAATCTAAAAAGTAACGATCAACAAATAGCGACAAGAATGAAAGATCATCTCACTACGCTTGGAATTCGGCGAGTTTGTATTGAAGATTGTCTGTGTTGGCAAGCAGCATTTATGAAAGCTCCTAGTCATCATAAATCTAATCACGCCTTTTTGTCCTAGTTAGGATTGTGCACTTTGGCACACTCCTGAAATAAACCTTAATTTAGATTTATTGAATCATAATTACTATCTAAAACATTTCTATTCTACGTACAACTTTCCACCCACCATTTCGAATCTTCGTATATTTTAAGTTCATTTTCTACTCTGGCATCTGGAATGCGCCTACTTGTTTTACATGTCTCTTTGTTAATTTCAATAAGTGAAATGAACATCCTGATGAATGCATAATCAATCACGAAAGTTTGCCACTAATATAAATATATTTGATAGTCTCTCGTAAACAATTGCTTGTTCATGGATCTAACTAATTAAAAGACTTTACTACAGCAGATAGGCAGTATGGGCTGGCACCAGTTAAAGTTTACAATCATTACTCAAATGCAAACTGACTTACATTGGACCAATTCTTGACCAGGTTTGTTTATCACTCATTATTATTCATTAATAATTACTTCATGGGGGATAATAAAACAACGAATATCCCACATTCGAAATTCAGAGTCACTTTTCTTGATTAGAGTTCTAGATCATGTACCCCATAAATTACACGTAATATCATACAGGATCTTTTATTGTTTATATAGGCTCCTCTATGAATCTCAATTTCACACACTTCATTATTTATTGCGTTAAGCAGTTGAGACGTGAACTTACAAAAATATTTATCTTGAGATTTGAACCATATCGATACAACAGTTTAGCTGTCTTCCTTTCAATTTCAACCAGATATAAACGTATTGTTTAAACTTATAGAGTAGTGAGCATGGATTTGAGATTACAGTTAAGCTTTATCTTGCTCTAAACTCTCTTACTCTCTACTTATTCTTATTAATCCAAGCGTTCTCACAGCTCTTTAAGTTTAGAATGCTACGCTTAAGTATGGGGCAATATTAGAGCAAAGAATTTAATGCAGTCTGCAACAAAATTGCATTTTGTTCCTCGTATCCTTCAATCACTTGACTGCTCACCATTATTTTTGTAAAATACAAACGATTCATCTGTTCATAGTGAACTGCTGCTTGTACTGCTGCAAAACTCCTTAAAGACTCCACACACACAAACACAGACGAGAAAGAGAGAGCGAAAGCCCGTCTCACTGATGTTTTGTCACGATTTCATTTTCTTTTTCAAATCCTTAATATCAAAATTTGGTGTCATTTAAATACTTAGCCACTATTTAAAACTTAAATATTTAAAATGCATGCAGCCAATGTAATCTCAGTAATCTTAGAAGACGTGTCAGGCAGCAGGCTTCGTTTGACACGACGAGACTCAGATCTTTAAAACAGGTTTTCTATTAGATGGATGACACATCGGAAGTCTCACTTGAATGAATCGTACTAATTAAACATAAAAGTACTCGAGCAAGATCCGTTAATACCCCAACAATGAATGAAATATCCGCTTACCTCATGCTTTGGTAAAATCCTGTTTAAAAGTTGCATTAACTTTTCCTTCCGTAAACTTATCCTTTCTGCGAAACGATTAGTTCTGCGGCTTTTATCTCCGAAATTCCAAAACTGTAATTATGGCTTCTTTTTAAACGCGGATGATTGGAGATGAAGAACTTTTGATTATTAAGAGCGAGTTGTCTGAAGTCACGAACAAGTAAAAAATTCAATGAAACTAGACACAATAATCCCTTCTTGTTTCTAACTGTAAAGAAGAATCCAAGGTCCCAATCCAGTGACGGTAAAAGTTCCAAAGAAAGT
>JAQGAD010002289.1:0-14180 GCA_034696625.1 Isotomurus palustris
AACGAAGACTGTCTTGTCAGCCCTACTCAGGGTCTCTGCTAGAAATAAAATTTGAATGCGTCATAATAAATATGCTTATTGAAGCTCACTCATAATTTCCTTATTACTCTTGGCTCCATAAAGCTTTCATTCGTGGCGTACGACTAGTAGAGGTTATTTAAGAACGGCTGGATTTCATAATGATTATGAGATCAACTTACGGATTCTCGGGTCAAACCAGGAGGTAGTACGATTCATATGATCAATGAAGTAAACTTCACCCTCAGGAGTGATAGCTTGCTCCCATCCTTCAGGCAAAGGGCCCACAGCGGTCCCTGCAGTTTGGATACCACCAGACGCATTTGATTGAGCAGATAGAGATGATGAACTCGATCCAGCGGACCCATTCCCAACTGCTGCAAGGATTTGTTGATTCTGAGCTTTTCGAGGATCCTCCCACGTTGTACTTCGAGTTATATGGCTACAAATGAGGCAAAAAGCTCCAGTTAGAACTTTTTTTTATTCCTTTCTACATCTCAATCCAAACTCGCTCTCTCAAAAGTTCAAAGTTACTTCATCTCTTCCCTAATCTGTGTGCTTTTTCTTGCTTCCTACGAAATCTAACCCGATTCGCAAAATCATATCATCATCTCCTCATGTTATTTCTCTTTTTGCACTCATGATGCTCTTTCTCTTTCCTCTACGGAACCACCAACACCTCCTCCTCCTCCTCCTTCCGTCTTCATCTTTACTTTCTTCAACTTAACCTATGACGATGATGACTCATTTCGAACCCAAAAATAAATGCATGTACCTCAGTTGATATTACTCTTTGCTTAAGCTTTTTCGACAGCACTCTCATCTCTTCAAATGCACATCCTCTCCTCTTTAGACTCCTTTACTCATTCATTCATGTCTTCCTCCAACAAAGTTTAGTCAATTAAATCTTCATCTACCTAATTCATGGAAATGCATTCGGCCTGTGCACGACATCCATGCAAACAAATGTTCTTTTATCTTCTTTTGAATACACAGGAAATCTCATTTGCCTCTTACAAAAACAATAACTTCAATTACACTACTTATCAATATTATCATATCAATATCAACATCCTGTGGAACAACGAAATTCACCCAGCACCACTGCTGAACTTTCGAGGACACGCTTTTTTATTCGGTCCAAATCCAAAGAGACAAGTGTATCACCTAAACGCGGACCGACAGTGAGACGCCCTATACTCCTACAGCTTCCCACTACTTCTCCATTCTTCCATTCTTTATCTAATCGCTACGAACAAAACTATTATCTTCAATCAATCCTTACTTGATAAAGTAGATTTGGCCTTCTGCAGTGCACGATTGCTCCCACCCTGGGGGTAAAGGGTCGTCAGACAAATTACTCGCACTTCCGGATTGTGAAAGTGAAAGACCAATCTGAGTAGCTGCCACCGACATCGTTTGCTCGAAAGATGCAGGGGAACTATGGGCCCTTGAGTGACTCGCTCCATGAGCTCCCGGATTCAAAGGACTTCTCCTAAAATAATACCCAAAAATTAACACGAATCAAATTAGTTTCAGTTTATGACAAGAGGACAAGACACGTTTAATTATTTATGCCAATTATTATTTACTAATTAATAAGCCAATGAAGTCCTTAACTGACCAACTCATACCTGACAGAATTGAGTGTGGAATCTACTGAGTTTTCACGCGAATGATTAACACTGAGGGACGGAGATTTGGAGCCCGTGGATGGAGGGTTAAAGAATGAATCAGGAAGCTTTCGGAGCCTCAGAGGAACTTGTTTAGGTCTTCTGGAAGCGTTGGGTTGCAGTACGGAATCAAATAAAGCTTGCAACTCAGAGTCTGAGTCTCCTCGGATATGAATTACTTGATTTTTCGCCGGATTCGGTACTCCACTTCCTCCTGTCGCCATCTTGTCCGGTTAAATGTTTCCAGGCACTGATGATATCACAACACAGCAACGGGATTTCCCGTAGATTGTCACAAGGAAGGTCACCGTTTCATGTGATATTTAGTAGCTGCAACAAAACAATTTTACACGATTATTGAGACAGTTCTACAGATTAACGAATGCGATAATTAACATCTTACAAAGTATTCATAACCCTACTAGTGATAAAATATGAACATATACGCGTGCAACCTCCGACGAGAATATTTGTATATTTAGAACGTGCGTGTTCAATTGCGATTTCAGATGATTTCAAAGTATCAATGATGAATCGTCGAATGCATAAGAAACTTTAATTGGACACTCATCCACTCTATCAATAAATTAAGTTCCTTCACCTGTGACCTAATCGTGCAGCCGTATAGCTTTAATCTACAAGACACTCAGCAAAAGTCTTGTTGGTGTATGGAACTTTTGTGTACACAATAAACAAAGCTATAGCTTCACAAACAAATGCTACAGAAATCACACACTCCGTGCATAAGCTTACTGTCTGCTGCACACAAAGTAATTATAACCTAGTTCAAAGAACTGCGTTTTCTCACTTAAAGAAGGTCGAGAAGTCCGAACTGTTTTAAACACATACGCCATGATAAATCCACGAAGACTCGTGTGAACAAAATGATCTGATGTAATAATCCAAACTTACATGAACTTTGGAGTTTAAATCATGACAAAGTATGAGTCATTTAACCTTAGATTAAGAGATATCTGAAGACATGTGACTTAGCAAGTATCAATTACACAACTTCCACTTCGATGTGATACTTTTATTTATACAAAAAAAGTCAAACTCTAAAGGTTGAACCAATTAATTCAGGTAGAGAATAAGGGTCTTATTTAATTGTAAGCTAGATGAATCTAACTGAACCCAAATCCAGAAAAGAGGAACGATCGAACAACCTACTGAACTTATAAAGGCTAGGTAAAGAACTAGACAAGAAGCAAGTTAGACATCAACTTTTCAAAACTTTTTCATATCCATGCATAAAAATACAGCTTGGTTTGTGTGTAGAAGTGGCAGTAGTATTACTACACACACTCACGGAGACGTGTAAGTTTGGTTGAATATAAGGGACAGGATCTCTTCTCATAAGAGAGCCAGCTTCTAAGGCAAGTTAAAGAACGATCATCCCATCGTCGTGCTTTCATGTACTTCTCTCGTCTTACTACAAACTTGGTGTGGTGTAAGGAGTCCTGTCCTCTCTCTCGTACTTCAAACTTCAGTTAGATAATAAAAAATTAAGTAAAAAAGAATAACACGATGGCATTAAGACACCAACCTACAAGATACATAAGAAGTACGGAAAGAAGGACCAGGCAGGAGAGAGAGAGAACCAGCTAATCTCTCACCTCAATGCATTGGACCACGAATAGGTGGTAAACATATATACATATGTAATATATGTACTGTAGATGGATGGAGGATGACGAAGGATATTGTGAGTTTGTTAAGGAAGAACTAAGATGCAGAGAAGAAACTACACACACATCTATAGAGATACGCGAGATTGGGTTGAAAGATGTTAGATCATCATGCGGATCATGAAATGACGATCATATGAAGAAAGAAGGCAACCCACACAATAATAATATACGATCATGCATGATGATGAAGCATCACTATATCATATTCCTTACGCTGCATAATTTTACACTTTGTTGATACTCAAACAAGTGCATTTCAAACTTTATACATCATTTAACCCGATTTCGGTCAACATGCAGATTTACCTTGGTACACTTTTAGTTACGGAAAATATGAAACAACCTATATAATAAACCAAAATAAGTTTCACACCCTTTCGCCTTCCCCTTCTTCGGCTAGAAACGTCACACAAGATGACAAAATTAAGGAGTACCTCAGGTTAAAACCAGTTGTCTTTTACCATTTCCTCCCAAAAGCAATAATAAGATTTTATCCTTATGGAAAAGCTCCTTCCCTTATTGTAAAAGTACAAACTGGTGATGTGAATAAAATCACGTTAAGTTTCGACGCATAGACAAGCACAAATGCACAATGTACGGTGTAATGAAGAAAAACATCTTTCTTGCATATAAAAGATGAACGCTTTGGCTCATGAAACAACCATTATGTAGGTAGACCTTTCTTTCCTCATTCAAATTACGAAGACAAAGGACTGCTGAAAAGAAAGGTAAAGTACGTTATCATGATGATGATGGGTATATACGAAGCCTAGAGTCTACAGGAGCCTCGATCGTCCTCGCATCTCTTCTCTCTGCTCCAGAGTTAAGAAGATTTCCATTTAATACTACTTTACACAGTTCCTCCACAATTACTTTATGTATTCACCATTGTTAGAAACTTTTAGTAAAGACTTGAATTTTACATGAACATGAAGGAATGTACTCAGTCACTCTTTTTCTCCTGTTCTCTCGCCCTACCTGAAGATTAGTTACCTTTACCTTGCTCGACTCTCCTATTATTGTTACTCACTGTGGATAATACCTGAGCAAGCAAGAAATACACACACACTCACGCAGGCAGCTAAGACGAACCGACAGGTAGTGTAGTAGCAGCTTGAGAAAGTTAGGTAGGCTGAAGAAGCCTATCTCTCTCTCTCATATCAAATGGGCAATTCAATGTTAAAGCCCTAATCCGGATCTTCACCCTCCATTCTACCTGTTGATGACGATGATGATGAAGCCTCCTTCATCTTTGGTACTAAACCTGTGGGGACCAAACCTCTCTCTCTCTCTCTCCTGACCAAACCTTATCCCTTCCAATGAGGAAGGACACAAATCCTTGTTCTGAGATCATGGACACAGCAACACACTCCATCATCATCATCTCCCCAAAAGTTCCTACCTTTCCTAAGGGCTCTACAAGAAACTCCTTCCTTCTTATCTTCCTACCTGTCGAAAATTGCTCCATTCCTAACTTTGTCCTTTATGACACCCTCAGGGTATTTTTACAACTTTTATTCTACTCCTTTTCTTCCTCTCTCGCCCAGGTAAACCATTATAACGAGGATTCCTTATCCTCCTGCCTTCTATAATATTACCAACAATAACAAGTACACATTTCGTACTCTCCAAGAAAACTACCAGACAAGACTTAGTTCTCATTAACTGGAACCCACTGGGTGGCCCTTACTGTGGACTGTGGGTACCTCCATTATTATTGGACTCTCTTCAAACCTCTTCTCATCCTTCAACCTACAATATATGATAAAACTTGCCTCACCTGTTTTAACCACACACTTAACGATGGTCTTAAAGACGTTCCCGTATAACTTCAAACTTTGAATCCATCGAGAATAAATCCTTCGAGGAATATTCTTGTTCGTCCACTACCGTTAAACAACACTTGATTTATAAATTCTAAATAATTTTGATTACTTTTGCTTTATATTGCACTTAGTCACATATCACATCATCATTATTAATCAGCAACAACCTCGTTCATTACATCCTATTACAAATAAGTCTCCTCCACTCACTTTTTCACTTTACTTGTTGCTTCCTTCATCCCCTTTCTATATTTTGTTCTGTGTATCAGATTGGCCCACTATGAGGTAATAATAACCACACACAGGCATAAGTAGAGTGCTTAATGGCACATATATATTGTGTATAGATATGTAATATCGAGTTAGGAGAACACACTCTGATGAAATTTAATTGATAATTGATTTTTTTAAATTATAATAATTTATGGAGAAGGAGTCTTGGAGCACTGAGAGAGAGAGAGAGAGAGAGAGAGAGAGAGAGAGAGAGAGAGACGGGTTGTAGGTATTAAGTAGTATTAATAGTAAGAAACAGTAATAATAATAAATGAGAAAAAGTAAACTTTAACTTTGGACTAATAATGGGTGGACGGACGGATGGATGGAGTACTGAATACTGACTGAGTATAAAATCCCGAAAAGAGGAACCCACCCAGCCCCTAACTTACTGACTCAGGCAAGAAGCCAGTTATACTAACTTTTCAATAGCCATAAGTAAAAATACTGTTGGACTGCAGCACAGCGTACATAGGGTTTGTTGAATAACATATCTGAGTCAGGGACAGGATAAGCAAGCATCGTGTACGTATACAATATACAGCATCCACATCTCTCTGACAGTCTCTCTTTGCTGTAATCTTTCTTCTGTACACAAACTTTAACCAGGCAGCACCAGGTTCAGTGTTGTAAAAGCTTCGTCGTCGTCTTAACAGACTGCCATGATTCGTATGGAGTAAAAAAGAATAACCACACATACATACACACAAGAAAGACCAAGTTCTTGAAGACATTAACAGGTACACGGAAGACTGCACGGACGGATAGAAGGAAGAACTTTAGCAAAAGTCTATAATATTATATAGGCAGCTAAAGGATTGAGTGTTGAGCGACCGTAGGAAAGTAACTCTCCTACTCACACGAAGAGATCTGTGGGACTGGTTTTGATCATCATGCAGATCATGGAATGATGACGGTGATGACGAAGGCACCGTACATAATAATAATATTACGATAATGCATGCATGCATACACTTTATACGCTCAGTATACAAACACTCTTCTAAATCAAATGGTCGCTGCTGCTAGCTCACTATATAAGAAGAACATGCTAAGAAGTACAGGAAGAAGAGAGGCTACACCTTCCTTTGCATTTATCTTCGAAAAACAACAACCCTCACTTCTCCGTACTAACGAACCCTACGGGATGAAAAAAATCTACCTTTGCTTTACACATAAAGTAGCTCTAACATCACCACCAACGTGGCTTTTCCTGGGAACGTAAAACCATACTATGTAATTGGAGATTGTATCCAAATTAAAATGTAAATTGTATGCAGTGTAAGTAAGTAGTTTTCTCTCACCCATACACGATGATAATCGGGTTCATTAGATTGTTTCTCAAACCGAACGAACTTCTAGCATATAACTATGCTCTGCTCTGCAGTCTTCAGAGAGTATGAGTCTACTCACACAATATTATACACAGTCTACATGTGCAAAACTCCTCCAAGTTCAAAGTGATACGCACAACAAAATCAGAAAATCACATTAGATGTGGATCACTTTCTTAGGAGTCTGTGTCAGAGTGTATAATTTAGAGGTTTGCATGAGAGAATCCCTTTTTGAAGAGTCGCCGATCGTAAAATAGCTCCATGAAATAATGGGAGAGAAGCCACAAAACAGCTTTCATAGTCAATAGTCACTGATTGCTTGAAACCTTCAGGGGATGATTGGCTCTTGCTTTCTTACTCTCTGGAAATCATACAACAATGAAGATGATCGTTAGTAAGGATTAGCTCTCACAGTTTATTTGCAAAATTCTACACTTTTATATATTTATCTTTGCGTGCCGTGCAACAGGTTGCTTGTAACTTGTAAATGTATTATCATGTACTTGTCCTGTCCTACCTGGTGCATGTAAAAGATCAACCCGAACCAACAACGGTCTTCTGAGCTTTCTATTTGTACTACCAAGTCACACACACTGACTGTGTGAGATGCATATATATATTTCCAGTTTGCGCTATTATTTGTGGTACCTTCTTAACTTCTACAGTCAACACACACAAGTGCCTTTGATGGCCACTACTTAGGTAGACGGTTACCTGTTCATCTTTGTGATAAATCTTCTTATGAAGAGATGCAGATGCATGCCAATGTCATGGACTCTTCCTTCTCAACGAACAACGGATTCCTGCATAAGAAATACACCTGTCATCAGCAACAAACCATCCTGGGGCAACCCTTTGTCTTCTACATTGGATCACTCCCAAAGATGAACGGGAGATGAAAAAGAAAGAATATGATGGAGACAAGTAAAAAAAAGTTAGATGATTCTTTTCTGGAAGTGTAAGTTGTAAGTTGTAAATAGTCGAAGTCTACGGAGAAACATGCACTTGCATCGCTTGTTGCACACAAGCAAGACGTTCCAGGAGTGAAACAAAGGGAAACAAAACACTTGTTATTAACAACCTTACGACTGTGTGTGTATTGTGTGTGATATTGATAATGAACAATGACATGGAATGACTATGGAAGCTTACACAGTCTCATATGGGAGTGCTGATTTCCCATTTCCATGTTTGTACAACGTCAGTGAGTTAGATAAATGAGAAATAGAGCAGCTTTGACTTCACTTGTGACTTCAACAAAAAGATGACACAATACCTCCTTATCAGATGCCCTTATCTCACAACATGCGAGATAAAGAGACGTCCGCAAGATGATCTAGCTTTTCAGTAGACTCACACGATAATTGTTGTTTCGGATTCGGATAATGAAGGGCTGAGAAACAAAATATTGGAGAACAGAACATGTTGTACTTAAAATTATGACATTGCTTATCAGTCTAGTCTACCAACCTTCACGATATAAGATATTCTTAATCTCAACTTTCGTACAGATAATCTAGATTTTAGCGTCTATCGGTTTGTAGCACTTAAATCTTACGCGATGAATTATATAATGTCAAAAGTACGAAACGGAAGTTTCAACAGTAAAATGAGATATCTTTGCATGACTATTCATTTTAAATTACCTTTATCAGCAGACAGTGTGAAGAAATCCCCACTTGATAAGCCTGATTCACAAAATCAAGGGTTCGATTACAGGACACAATGACCGATTCATTTAATTTTACTTCAAACACGACGACTTGATCATGGCCAACAACTGATAAAGAACTTTAAAGCTTAACCTAGCCGACCAATACGTCAACTAAATTCAAGTGAGAGGAAATGACGCTAGAAGCGTTTATTACCTGATTAAATCTGTCATCGTTAATCTTCTCACTCCCAGTCCCAGGGTTCCTTTCTGCAGATCTTCAAATCTTTCCCAACTGTCCAGTTTGATGGAAATTTCGTATACGCTGGATGCTCAAGTCACACGGAGGCTTCCAAGTTCCAAAGTTGACGTGAACACGGTCAGTGAAACAATTCCAAC
The DNA here is from genome assembly GCA_034696625.1 of Isotomurus palustris. Classification (NCBI taxonomy): domain Eukaryota; kingdom Metazoa; phylum Arthropoda; class Collembola; order Entomobryomorpha; family Isotomidae; genus Isotomurus; species Isotomurus palustris. Next base: position 8,866 of record JAQGAD010002289.1, read on the forward strand.
GCTTTGGATGCTTTGACCGTAAAAGCAGATCCAAGAAGTCCTCGAAATAGACAAACGCTGCGATTGCTGGATGCAGACTGATAATAACACAATGGAAAACAGAACAATGCACAAATGTATTCCAGTGAGACGCAGAGTGAGAATCATTCGGGGTAGACAAAGATCTTTTGATTCCTGAACAAAGAGGAGGGAACTTCAAACTTGCAAGTTGGTTGTTGTTTTCCTGAGTGGAAAGCAACAAGAAATTGAAGCGTGAGGATTTTAATTTCTCTGGGATCTGTCGAGTTTCGAAATCGTGTTGGAGGTGCTAAAGGGTCATCATGGATCCCGCCCTGCTGAGAGAACGCGAAGCTTTCAAGAAAAGGGCGTTTGCTACTCCAGTGTAAGTTATATTTTCTGACAGGCAAATGTCGACGATGGGTTAAAGTTCCATTTGTAAAATTGATTATTATTTTGGCATATGATAGCATTGGCTAAACAATAGTTTTGAAATTTTTGGTTTCAGAATCGAGACCAAGCGACAAAGGGAGAGCGACACATCAGACAGTGGTCCTAAAAAGCAACCGAAATGGTCCAATACGCCGAGTTCTTCGAGTGCAAATGGGCCTTCAAGCGGAGGGCCTTCAATGTAAGCTTTGAATAGAAATGGATGATGTTTAAATTGTGGTTGTGAAATAACACTGTTCGTGCAGGTACAAAGACGTGAATGGAAGTTCGTTTGGCTCAAGTTCATCGTATAAGTTTGGTGTGTTGACTAAAATTGTGAAGCACTTGAAGCAGAAATTCCAGGATGGGGAAGATCACCCATTAACATTGGAGGAGATTTTGGACGAGACAAATCAGTTAACTGTGGCTGGGAAAGTGAGACAGGTGTGTTGAAGTTCATGAAGAGGTAACTTTATTGGTATTAAGATAATCAGAATATTGTAATGCTTGCAGTGGCTGGGCTCTGAAGCACTTCCAAATAACCCGAAAATAGACGTAACAATGGAAGGAAAGTATGTCTTTAAGCCGTCACTTAATTGCCGAGATAAGAAGTCTCTACTCCGTCTGTTGAAAACCTACGATCTGAAAGGATTAGGGGGTATTTTGAGAGATGATGTAATTGAATCCGTACCTCATGCAGAACGCACGTTGAAAGCTCTGGACTCCGATATTGTGACTATTACTCGTCAAGACAAGAAGAAAGTGCTGTTTTACAAAGATCGTAATTCGGGTATCAACATCGACGAAGAGTTCATTAAACTATGGAGATCCGTAGCCGTTGATGGGATTGATGATGCCAAGATCGAAGAGTATCTGGACAAGCAGGGAATTCGATCGATGCAAGATCAAGGTACTAAGAAACCTGTGAAACAACCAATGAGGAGGAAAGGACAGAAGAAGAAGCAAATTAAGAAGCCTAAAGACAACGAGCATATCGCAGATGAACTCCGGCACTATGATGATTAATATACACCGTATAAATAGATGAACCAATGTATAGCTTTTAAATCGTAAGATATTAATAATCAGAAGTATTATGTGTAGAAAGTATGCATTTTTTGATGCATTCAGATTATTACTTGACTCTTGAACATTTGTGTTCCATTGCAAAATAATTAATTGCTAAAAATTACAGCTAAAAAGTAAGATTCTTTTCTTTGTAATATAAACTAAGCAAAGTTGTCGTCAAATGTATTTTGAGATGCACAATGGAATATTTATTAGTTTTACGTATATACTATTTACTGAGTAAAGAAAGACTGAGACGCAGTAAAGTTGTTTGTTAGTAATTTTTGGAAGTTTTATTCGATGTAGTAATACTCAATGCTATTCGTTAACATTAAAATTCCATACAGATTCCACACATACCAGGCTATTGACAAAGGCAATTTTTGTACGACAGAAGTGGCACTTTATAGATTCTAATCTACATACAATGAGTAGCATAGCACTTACAACTTTAGAGTAAGTACATAAATATTTCAAGGATTTAACAACAATAGCTACAATACAATTTCGGACGACGACAAAATCTATTTATTTATACGGCATGGCTAGACAGACGGGATATCAAAGTGTAAATATCGAAGTAAAGGATGTACCAATAAAGGTTTGCATGTTAGCGAATATAATTATTTTTATAAAACACTCTTATTATCATGGCTAGCATGAAAATTCAAACAATTTAACTATAAGGCTGAGAAGACGAAAACATTGCCTGCTCACATTCTATTTCACACTCGCACTCAACAAGATTCTGTACACGATTAGCTTCAACTCGTCAACATGTTAGGCAGTTATGAGTCATTGTCATTTTGTTACGGATAAGGCATTTCGCGCATTGATTATCTGAGAATGACACTTCAGCAATTGAAGTTTGAACACAAGTTTCAGGGATTCGGAGTGGGAGATGACACTGTCCTTCGGGCTGCTTGCTCGTGCATCTTCTTCAATCTTCGTCGAAGCTCCACAGGAAACTTTTCATAGCATTTCTTGCATGCTGGTTTCGTGTCGAATTCATAGAATTTTGATTTAGGATTCAATCGTTGATCGCAAACAGAGCAAGCGAAATGATGTTGACACCACGCCTTGTTCAATGCTGTTACGACTGCAAGCAAAATAAATTGTATTTCAGCCTTTGCTACTTATTTTCTGGTCAAATACTTTCTGTCAAATTACCATCGCCAGTGATGACTTGGTTGCATATGAAGCACAGGTTTCCAAAAAGTTGATGGTAATGGGTTTCGCAATAAGCCAAACCTTTCTTTTCGTAGTGCCGGTGCCCCAAAAATGGCTTCTCGCACTTGGCACAAACGAAATGCTCCACATGCCAATGTTTTCCAAGAGCTGTGACCACACGTTCTTCGATAGGTCGTCGACAAGCTCCGCATATCGGGATTCCCATCTTATCGTGACATCGCAAGCAGTAGATTTGGTTCATGTCGTTTGCAGCATATCCTGGTCGAGACTTTACTTCTCTCGCATCTGAGTTGCACTCAATTCCACAGGCAGAGCAGTTGAAGTGATAAGGATGAAATACCTCCCCACGGAAGCGTAAGGGCTTATCGTCAATGATACCACTACAAAGACAATCGACATTCAATAAATTCAACGAACTGAGCATCTGGTTTTATTGTCGTATTGTTGAACTTACTGGCATTTTTGACAGATGTACTTCCCACTGCCTTCCGCCTTAACTTTTGCGTTACAATCGTGGCATAAAGCCCGTCCTTGGTTTTTAATAAATCCAAGATCAGCGAGCTCCTTGTCGCACATATTGCAGCTGAAACAGCGTGGATGCCAGCTGGCATTCATCGCTTTGATCACTCGACCAACTATGAATTCTCCTAAAAACCAAAATAACATAATTTAAATTGGTTTTCAGTTACGAAATTTAAATTCATGAGAAAAAGTACCGCATTTGCCACAGCATGGTGCGAAAAGAACATGAAAATCGTGCTCACAGTACTTTCTTCCGTCAAACTCATAAAAAACCCCATCGGGGAATCTGCGGAAGCATTGGGCACACCTGCATGAAAGTTCATAAGTTATCAGTTCATACAAATGGAAGTAATTAAATATTAAAGAGAAATGGATTACACGAAGCAATCGGGATGCCACAACTCTCCATTAGAGTTGACAATTTTGTCTTGAGGTTCGAATCCTTCTTGACATCGGGAACAAAACATAGTTCCTAGGGCCAGGTTAATGCTGGAGAAACAAAAACCAAATCTTTCAGTTTTACAAGTTAAAAATCTCAATGTAATATTTCGATAACGGATATTGCACACGAAACCCATTTAAGTTAGCATGCGATTGATTTCCTTGAACCATCCCTACAATAAATATTTTATTTTGTATTCTTATGAATCTTAATGACTCATTGTCCGTAACCTTTCCCAGTCTTCATTTCTTGGTTGGAGAGTTTTACTTTTCCTGCGGATAAATAGCCTGCTCTCGTCAATGTGCAGTTGCAACGAATGTTGTTTTAACATCTTTTTTAAATCTTTTGCACAAAACTCAGCGTATACTTGTTTCGACTTGATAAATAATTTATTTAATTGTCCTACCACTTCCCTGGGTCTAGATTTTAAACAGTAGAGTGAATCTACTTTTTGACATTGAATTTGAAGCTAACACCATATACTATCATTTCAACTATCTTCTACAAACTCTCGTCCCAGCATGTTGATCAATTGATAAGAACACTCCAGGTATGAAAGGCATGTGTGTGAAATACTTAATGTCACCGTACAGCCCAATGATAAACTGTAGTATCGTGGTATTATACACACAAATATCATCCAAAAAGGCTCAACCATTACTTAACTTTGTGTACTGATAACTTCACTTTCAATTGTATTTACTCAACTTTCGTTAATATTTAACTTAAAGCCAGAGAACTTACATAAATGTAATGTACGTGTCACTATATAAATACTACAAAAATGCAATGCAGACTTAAGCAACTATAGAACGATGATAGTTTTTAATCGAAAACTTCGCTCCACCCATATCCATACGAACGTTATGAGTAGAGTACGAGCAAGGTCTGCTTGTTTAGTTAAGCAAGCTAAGACTTAATGTTACATTGAAGATATTCGTGAATGAGGTGTACCTCAATCTCGGTTTCGAAAACCAGAGACTATCAATTCCAACGCAATTCTGCACTTGTACACTCTACAAGTGGTTCCTTATCCTATTCTGCACAAGCACAAATATTTATAGAGTTAATAAAAAAGCTAGTCTATCATCATAATAAATTGCATCTGATGAAGATCCAGTAATTGTTAAATCAATACCGTATATCACGTTTATCTACTAATTACGTCATGTATTACTATTAATTTACTCACCCTGGCATCTCTGATGGAAGCGAAATCTTAGCTCCTTACAGACGAGCTTTACGTTGAAGGAGAAAGTTCGTTTTGCTTTCTTCCACCGAATTGGAACAAGCTTGCTTTCACGATTGCTAGATTCTTAATCTTGGGAAGTATGAATCCAGCTAAATAGTTACTACCAGTTTGCAACCCTGTAATTCATATTTAAAATTATTCACGATGCTAAATAAACTGAACACTCATGGTATAAAAGAAACTGATTTCACTATTCGTCATAAGTCACAAATCTGTTTCTAAATATTCGAAAAACTCACATTTACCTTGGCTTAAGAGATATAGCACTACCTCTGAAACACAGAAGAAGTTGTAAACTTTAAGTGAATTACTTTCCACCGAATTTTCTCCCACACAATTGAATCTATCCCGTAAAAGACTAGATTTAGGTGTTTACATTTCCTTCACTATCTCCATCCCATTTGGTCGATTTCT
>JAQGAD010002290.1:0-14175 GCA_034696625.1 Isotomurus palustris
GTTGTGTTAGCTGGAGCAGTAGCTGGAGCAGTTGAGTTCGCTGGAGCCGTTGAATTAGCTGGAGCTGTTGTGTTTGCTGGAGCTGGAGCTGGAGCTGGAGCTGCTGCTGGAGCTGCAGTTGTAGCTGGAGAAAGTGGAACTAAAAAGAATACAAAAGAAAATTATCATAAATACTTCCTACAAACAATACAGAATGATTCGAAGTCGGGAGACGAACTTACTGGAGAAGTACAACTTATTCTGGGGCATCACGACACCCTGGACATAAGCGTACACCAACGCCAAACTCAACACAACAATCGCGGAAGTTCTTGCCATTTTTCTCAACAATCTCTGCTTGCTTGACCACACAAATTAACTTCTATCTCTGCTGGAGAAACTAAGTCTGCTGCTGAATGATTCCTCCAAACCTGGAGCTTTTATACAAATTGGAAAACCTGGAAACAATACAAAGGCCATTTAACCATTAACCTGTTTCATTCTTCCTTCTCTAATTCAAACAAATCTGCTACAGATTTTAATCCGGCTTACCACAGAGACAGACAGGTTCCTTTTTATTCAAGGTTCAGTAATCAATCATATTGACAGCTTGAGGAATGAAAATCCTTTTATCACACATGAAATGATTTACTCAATCACGTAATATTTACTCAGATGTGTTTGCCTCAGTTTAATTTCCAAAATTAAATCGAAATTATGTCGTGTTAAGATGCCACAAAACTCTACAACCATGATCATAATTCTAGCAGCAAAATTGTGCCTCTTTTGTGTTTGCAACACATTAGATTACAAAAAGTGACTACATCTGCATTAATCCACTCACCCAATACTGCACAAACTGAGATTTGACAGCTTAACAAAGACTTATCGAATCTTTAAATTCACGTAGCTAAAGATGTTTTAAGTTTTATGGTAAGAAGGCATGGGCAATGTGAAAGAGTCTGTTGGCTAATCTCGTGCGTAAAATGTAAAATATTTTAAGCACAAACAAGCACCTTATATATTAAAAACCATGAAATATAATCATCCTGTGTTATAAACCATATGAGCTTCTGCCTATTTTCATTTAAGCTGTATACGCTAGATTTTTAATCCTCCGATTGTGGGCTATAATTTCGATTTCTAGCATTTGTATATCTCTAAAGTAGAGGTATGGGATAGCCGTGGTTTGTCCACATTGACGAATTGTGCCTACGATACATCAATCGTCTAACTAAAACTTTGGAGCTGTGCTTTATTGTTTTGCTATTTAAAAATTCCTGAGCCAAACACTAAAGATCAAGAAGCTAATATTGCGAGTAAATATCCTTGCAATCAGTTCGTACTTAAATATATAATGTGCACTTTAACAAAAAGCATTCAAGTTGACTTTAAGTTGATACAAGGAAATGTTATTTAATGCGCTTACACTCCTGAACTAATCATGCTTCGATTAATTATATATTTCCAATAATCGATCATGATTTTTCCTATGTGAGGATTTGAATCCAAAAACAATTCGACAATTGACTCTTAGGTATATACGCTACTGTGAAATTAGTACATTTAATTTCTCATTGCATTTAGCATTCTCAAAGATATTACAATGATTTTTTTAGGCTAAAGTTAGACCTAGGCTAATATTTGTGTGGCACCTGAGATTAATTAAGTGTCACATTTCCTGTAATCGTCAAATTACGGATAACACATCCGGGAGGAACAAGCTGACTCATACAGAATGTTCCACCACCCAAAACAACATCGTATTGCTGAGGGTGAGTCCCTGGCACTGGAGTAAGTTGAACCGAACTTATTTCTCGCTTTTTCCTAGAAACAAAATTCACAATTGTATCTTACAACAAAGCATACACAAACAGGATCAAAATGTACGAATGCAACTTGCACAAACCTTTCCAATTCCTCCTGCAATCTTTGCAACTCATATCTTTTACGTTCCGCTTCTCTGTAAATATTTAAAGAAACACAATTTAGCTGCATGGACAATTAGGTTATTTATGAAAATATTTCTACTTACAATCGAGCTTGCTCGGCTGCCCGCTTAACTTGTTCTTCTTGAATCCTTCGAAGTCTCTCGACTTCTTCTCTTTGCCGTTGAGCAGCTGCGAATTGAATCTTTTCTTCATTCTTATGTGCAAACATTTTGAAAGCAGTTTCAAGATTTCTGCACAGTGTGTCTTTATATTCTCCAGCGAAGTCTTGCTTTCCCAAAACCTGCGAGTTGTCAAACTTCTGAGTGTAAGTAGCCACTTTGCTTCTAAATAACTCTCCAATCGTTGGATGTCCATTCGGAAATCCTGCCAGATCATTTCCCATTGAAATCCTGAACTCTTCCTCCAGCTGTTTGATTAAATTCATGTGTTGCAGCTCCGCAGTGGATAAATAAACGGAGTGTGGAGCAGGAAGGGAATTGCTTTGAAAGTAAGTAGCCCATTTGGAAACCAACTGGGAAAGAGTTTCTCCTGTGACAAATGACCCTCCAACTTTCTTTCTGTTGGATAACACGACATCGGGACTAAACAAGCCTTCCACATAACTCTTCAATGCCTGAATAAACTCAGCATCGCCTGAAGACGCTGCGGCATTTTTAGTAGTAGCCAACTCCTTCCCAGGATATGGCATCGCAGTTACTGAGCATTTGTTGAAGTAAGCCACAATGTTTCTATTGTCCCTAGGGCTCTCCAAAACTTCTTCCTGTCCACCGCTTTCGAAGAAATGATGGAATAAGTTCCCTAGAACATTCTTAGGCATAGACGGAGAGTGATTCCCGAAAGGAAATTCGTTATTGTTCTCCCAATCACGAATTAGGATGTTCAGATTCGACTTGTCATCTCCACTCCTCAATAAATAAAACAAAAGTTCAAATCCAATACCAGAGCATAAAATATTACTTGCTTGCTTACTGTGAATTAAAGTGGACAGCTTGGTTGACGAAATCCATAAGGAAGTCCAGAAATTGCCAATCTCTTTGATCCATCGTGTTCATCACGTTATAAATCATAAAAGAAGACAGAAGTGCACTAAACGCAAACACAGTTTGATTGTCTGTCACTGGAGACTCGTCATCAAATAATCCTTGTGTGTCCATAAGCAGCACCGCAACTTCCTTCCCATTTCCAACGTCAACGAAGAACACTTGAGGCCAGACGTCGATTCCCACTGTACACTTGTTGGATCCACCGTCACATGCAAATTGACTGGGAAGGTTTGCGTTGATCCAGTCGTTTTGATTTGACTTCCCATAGAGGAGAAATTTCAACATGCAATTCAATAGGAAAGATTTCCCTGTCTTGAATTTCCCGTTAATTGAGTACACAGCGACTTCTTTGTTTCCTATCTTGGAAAGTAAGTTCTCTAATTCGGTAGTATTGGAACTTATCGAAGATGCATTTGAAGTTATGACTTTAAAGACTTTTGGAGAAGAATCTGCCATTGTGGCTGGGGATTTTGTTGATCGGATTTCCTAGACGTTTTGCTATTTTACTTTCGCCTAAAAAATATCTACTGCAGCTGTACCTTCTTGGTTTTGAATAGCTTTGATGAAGCTTTATACCCTCAATGAACGTGTTACTCCGTTTTCCGTATAAATTTAAGTCAAATATTTTGTGGAGTCAGTATTGCACTGAATTGTACTAACCCTTGTCAAGCAGGGATGTTAATAGTACAAACAAGTACCGACTTCATTGTTTATTGTTTGATAACGATTTATCTCTATATGCGTAACTACATAACTCTGGACGTATATTCCACAAATGTGACCATACGTGCTGGTTTGCGAAAATGATTGCGACTAAACTTATTTTCTCACCAGAAAGCGAAGGGAAACAACAATAATATTCCGTGCGTTTGCTGTAATCGTAGACATAAAAATGCGGGTTGCAAAGCGTTACAATTTCACAGCAAGTAATACACGTGATCTTTGGAATAGAATAGTCAATCTTTGGTGAAAGATGGTTTTTCATTTGTTTACCAAAATTTCTGTACTTTAAATTTCATAAACTAAAAGATTATTCTTGAGATTCCGGATCACTCAAACGTAGCAGCTACAACGTACAGAGTTTAGTTGGTTTGCTGCACTGCATACATAATTTGTAAAAGATTAGTTAGCCTATTTTCAGAACTTTGAATTATTTGTCAGCATGCACATGGATTACGGCATCCCTTGGAACTTAAAAAACAAATGGTCACCTTAGATATCAAGCATATCAGGTATATCTATCTGGATTTGTCAAAATGAAATGTTCATTGGGTTCATTTGTTCTCATCTGAGGAATACGTCAAAGTATGGGAATGTGTATCCGGCTTTCGCAAGTGATGAGTACATCATTAGTTGCAAGTTTCATCAACTCAATTACTCACCCTGTCTTAACAAGACTCTTGCAGTGAATATGGTTCATTTGGTCAGATGGTGATGAGGACAGAAGCTTGATTATCTTTCGAGAAAAAGATGGCATTTTAAAAACATTTATATTATTGCCTAATACTCTCGACGTTAGCTTTTAAAATTTTAATTTGCAATCTCTAAGATGCCCTGTCTTTCGGCAAATGTGTATACTTCACTGTAGATAGATTATAATTGTGTTGTTTGCTTGATGAGCTCAAGTGAACTTTGCTACATCCTGAATTGAACGAACCACTTGAGTAATGTACGCAATAGAAAAAACCATTTACTACGCGCATTCTTCATTCATGCGGACTTCAAGACGCGTTCTCTTTCCTCCACTCATCTAACAAGTACAATCACACATTAACAATGCTTGATAACTGTCTGTGCGTCAATAAATGATATCATATAAAGTCACATCTGCCTTATAACTCTCAATTCAGACTGCTATAAAAGATACTGCGTACTCATCATCAACCTTCATTATAAATAGAAGCTTCTGCTATTTTACCTAAAATCGTCACAAATTGTATTTGTTAACTACAATTCTAAATGTCTCGTCCCACAACAGTTTCCATTTTGACGAAGAGTGCCACAACTACGAATTTAACTCTAAACTACAATGCCATTAAGTCCATTCTAACTAAAGTTGGAGATAAGCCCTTGTGTATTATTTCCATCAATGGGAAATTCAGGAAAGGGAAGTCTCTAATGCTTAACTTCTTTCTCCAATACTTGAGGGCTAGGCAAGCCCAAAACACTCCACACCCTGAGAACTGGTTCCAACCATCTGAAGTCGGAAGAGACTTTAGTTGGCGAGGAGGAAGTGCAGCAGAGACAAATGGAATCTTAATCTATTTCGACCCATTTGAAATTGACGTCAACGGAGAATCCATCGCTGTACTCCTTATGGACACACAAGGCTCCTTTGATGACCAGACAAGTTTTCAACACAACGCAGTCATCTTCGCGTTAAGTTCCCTTCTGTCCTCTGTAATGGTGATGAACATAGAAATCGGGATAAGCGAAGACATGCTCCAGTTTCTTCAGTTCTTCGCCGGATTTGCTCAACTTGTCCTTCGAACTGAAGACGAGTATGATACTAATTTACTTATTTAATTTCATAGCTGGAACTGATGCTATTTTTCGTAGGGACAGGAGCTCCTCATCTTTGTTTGCTCAAAGTCTACTCTTTCTTGTTCGCGACTTTCAATGGGTAGAAGAATTCAAACTTGGAATGCACGACGATACCTCTCCCCGTCCGAATTACAAGAAGGAAAAACTCGATCCGTCACCAGAAAAGTCTCGTGAGGGCAATTTTGTTCGGGAGGAGATTCGAGAAATGTTCCCAAGGGTTGCTGTAAACCTACTTCCCTATCCAGGAAATGCATTGGCAAACAAATCCTTGCTGGACAACCTTGATCCTGATTTCCAAGAAGAAGTAGTAACCTTTGTGGAAAACATATTTGCATCACAGAACATCGTCAAGAAGACGATAAGTGGAGAAGTAATGACGGGAAACAAACTGAAGCCTTTTCTTCAACGTTGGCAAACTGTGTTTGAGAAGGACACTCCAACCGTGAAAAATTTAACAGAGGCTACTGCAGAAGTCCAAAACATAATGGCTCTCACCAATGCTGAGAGACATTTTGAATTGCAGATGAAGGAGTTTTCTGCAGAACATCCAAATGGAGTATCCGAAGATACGTTCAACGCTAAAGCTGAAGACCTGAAGATCGAATGCTTCGCTATTTTCAAACACACGAAGAAATTTGGGAAAAAGGAGTACGAAGACAAGTTCTCTGAAGACCTCACCAAACTAATGAAAGAAAAGATAGACCACTACAGGCAACTTAATTCTAAACGTGTGGAAGCAGCAGAGATAACAATGCGTCTGGAACAGGAGAAAGAACAGTTAACCAACCAATTAAAAGGAACTATTGAAGAATACAAAATCTTCAAGGAACAAAGTAGTGCAGAAATAAAGGAATTCGAACGACAACTGATTGCCGTTACAGAAGAAATGAATATCAGCTTGGACGATAACAAGAAGCTGAGAGAACAGCATCAGGAATTGGATACAAAATTGCATATTATGAAAAAAGCTGCAGACGACGATAGACAGAAGCTTCAAGGTAGAATAGCAGAACTGGGAGCCACAATTAATGAACAGGCAAAGAGTCACGAGGAAGAAAAACAGAGGCTTCATCGGGCAATTAAAAAGGCTTCGAAATCTAGAGGATTCTTCTCATCATTTCTTGGAAAAGCTGTCAACGTAATGACACTAGGAGCTGCAGAGAAGCTGTTTCCAAAACTGTAAGGAGGCAACATAACAGCTAACACTTCACAAATCTGTATTTGTGTGCGATTTGATCTGGAGCAAATAAACTCTGTGTTACTGTCGTATTTTTGTTTTATTTTTACAATTGATTAGCTCAGCATAAACAGAACTCTTACACTTATATTAATCAATACATTAATTAAGTGTCACATTTCCTGTAATCGTCAAATTACGGATAACTTGGGATAACACATCCTAGACGAACAAATTGACACATGCAAAATGTTAAACTACCCAGAACAGCATCATATTGCTGAGGGTGAGTCTCTTGCACTGGAGTATAAGTTGAATCGAACTTATTGTAAATAACTTTAGATAAATTCAGTTTGTGTCGATTTAGATTTTTTTTCTGATGACAGTGAAGAAAGATAAAAATACTCATTTCAGAATATAAGCCATTGAGGTCTAATTGTCTAAGAGTAAGCTGCAGTTACCCAATTGTGGTTGTGCTAATTCCCTGGAATAAAAACTTGCTGATTACCAGAACTGGCAGTGACCATTGGCACGAACATATCTTTGTTGTATTAATACATTATAAATAAATATTACAGGCATTTTGAGGTTAAATAATTTTTTAGTACGAACAATAAAAATATTTGCCAATATAAAAATATATTAGAAAATTTTAATCATAACTAAAATACAGTGTCAAATTGCAAACCTAAGTCACGCAAGTTCCGTCATGATTATCTTTGCTTTCTTGAATGAGTATGAGTACAAGTGTACATGGAAATCAAAGCCTAATCACTATTTGCGGATTATGGTAAACAGTAATTAAACGTTACTACGATCCACGATATTGCCATCCCAGTAGACGACGACGTCGTCTCCGTCCTGTGGGATCATGAGCAGAGCTAGGGTCCAAGATCTGCTGCTTTTGTCTACAAAACAAACAAACATTACCGACGAATAGTTAGTTCTTAATGTGAAAGTAAAGATACAATGTTAAGTGTAGATTTAAGTTACAAACCTTTCCAACTCCTCTTGCAATCGTTGCAATTCTCTTCTCTTACGTTCTGCTTCCCTGCAATTACAAAGAGAGTCCACATTAAACTAACGAAATTTATTTTTCTCATAGGAAACACGAAACTTACAGGTTAGCTTGCTTAGCAGCCCATTCCACTTGCTGCTGTTGCATTCTCATAAGTTTCTCAACTCCAGCTCTCTCACGATTGGCAGCTGCATCTTGATTTTTTAATTCACTTTTTTGCATGAACATATTGCAAAGGGTGTGTAGATTTCTACTTAAAATTTCTTTATACTCCACTGCAAAGTCCTCTTTTCCCAATAATTTAAAATTGTCAAACTTTTGAATACATACAGAGACTTGGTTTTGTAAAAACACTCCGAACTTTGTTGGTTCCTCCGCAAGAACTTCTAAATACGGAGCCACTGAAATTTTAAACCCTTCCTCAAGTTTCTTTATTAAATTAATGTGTTGCAGCTCAGCAGTAGTCAAATAAATTGAGTGTGGTGCGGGAAGCGAAGAGCTTTTAAAGTACGTAGACCATTTCGAAACCAATTGTGAAAGAGATCCTCCAGTTACGAAACATCCTCCTACTTTCTTTCTGTTAGACAACACGACTTCAGGACTGAAAATTCCTTCCACGTAAACTTTCAATTTCTCAATAAACTCGGGATCTCCTGAAGTTGCTGCAGCATTTTTGGTTGTAGCTAATTCTTTCCCAGGATAGGGCAAAGCAGTGACTGAGCATTTGTTGAACAGACTTAATACGCTCCTGTTGCTATTTCTATTTTCCGATTCTTCTGTCTGTCTACTCTTTTCAAAAAAATGATGGTACAGGTTTCCTTCAAGAATTGCGGGCAAAGTAGCTGTGTGAGTTCCAAATGAGAATGCATTGTTGTGCTCCCAATCTCGAATTAGAATGTTGAGATTTGACGTATCCTTCTCAAACCTTAATTTGTTAAACAGAATTACAATTTGATGCAAGAATACAAGTATATAAATATAATTATTTGCTTGTTTACTCGGAAGTTTCTAAAGTGGAGTGAATTGCTTGGTTGACGAAGCTCATTAAGAAGTCCAGAAATTGCCAGTCTCTCTGATCCATCGTATTCATTACGTTGTAAATCGTGCAAGAAGAAAGCAGTGCACTAAATGCGAACACAGTATGATTGTCAGTCACGGGAGACTCGTCGTCGAATAGTCCCTGTGTGTCCATAAGCAGCACCGCAACTTCCTTCCCATTTCCAACGTCAACTGAAAACACTTGAGGCCAGACATCTATTCCAACTGTACACTTGCTGGAACCTCCATCACATGCGAACTGAGTTGGAAGGTCCATATAAATCCAGTTTCTTCTATATGACTTCCCATAAATCAGGAATCTCAACATGAAATTCAGCATAAAAGATTTCCCAGTCTTGAATTTCCCGTTTATGGAGTACACGGCGACTTCCTTGTCTCCTATCTTTGATAGTAAATCCTCTAACTCAGCAGTAGTTGAGCTTATCGAAGAGGATGTAGATGACAAAACTTTAAAAGTATTTGCCATTTTGAAAAACTTCTTGTAAGCTAAGCTCTGCGTTTGTGGTTTGGATTTAATTTGAATATTTCAGTTGCACCTAGTGTCTACAAATTCATATAGAATAGTTTCTTTAAGATCTTTTCTTTTACGAACTCTGTGGCTTTGTGCTATAAAAATAAAAATAAATAAAGATTTATTTTTGCTGTTTAGTATTTTCCATCAACCTGACAAACTCTCACACCTGCTTAGGTGCAATAATACACTGGGCATTGTTTGATAACGGATGGCGATCGGTATGTGATAATAATCATCAGTCAAACATAATCCACATCCTAATCGTTTAAAAACGTTTAAGTTCTAGGGTGACCATAAGCGCGTTGCAAACAAAAACCAGTATTGCGTAAACAAAATTCTTCTTATCCTGACGCGTACTTAATTGATTTACTGATGATGACTTATTTTCGAACAATAATAGTCTGGAATACAGACTTTCTACGGTAATTTCAGGCATACTTTCAGAGCATAAAAATATTCAAAGCATGCTCCACACAACACGCTAGGGAATACAATAATCTGGTCACAGTAGTTTGAAAGAACAAATATTTTGCATGCCAATGTTTGCATATCCTGTTTGTGTCGGCTTTTCTCGAAAAGTTTACAGATACCTTCAATTCTATACCCAATACTGTTCATCAAAATCCTGGCTTATGTAACTGATGATGAGTAAAGACACGAACTCAACCAGTCGAACATTCCAGTGCCAATTGACTCATCATTGATATTCAAGAATTTATATATGTATGCACTGTTTTAAAAATTCCTACCACATTCTTACCGTCAAAAGAAATGGGTGTATTAGTGTATTCCACTGGGACTACCTAATATTAAATAAATAAAATCAGAGCATCTTCACACCACAAAAAATTCAGCAACACAAAATATTCATAAATCCTTCAATATATACTAACTTTCATAAACCAGATGTAAACCGAGACTTCCACAACAACTGGAAACGAAATAGAAAGCTTATTTAAACGTTTATAAACCAACTTTTGTGTACTCACACAATAACATCCGGAGATTTTACGTAGACGCAGCTCCTGTTATTTCATATTTTACTTTGAACTCCCATTACTTCCAATTCCGTTACTTTGAATCCCGTTTTACTTTGAATTCCCTTGACTTCCAATTCCTTTACTTTCAATTCCTGACTTCCAATTCCTTTACTTTCAATTACTTTATTTTCCGTTCCGTAACTCAAAATATGCAAACCAATGCAGAGAGGGAACGTCGGGATTACGAAGATAGAGTTCGTGATATGATGGCTAGAATGTAACAGCAGACAAGAGTTCATGAACATCAGGTTACCAGGGACCTTCAACGATCGATCAACAAGAAGTCGAAACGTAGAGGACCCTGCTCCTCCTTTGTTGAAGATGCTCTTAGCATTGTCACATTTGGTGTGGCAAATGTTATTTCCGATGCTATAAAGAAACCATTTAAGTGGAAAAATATTAATAAATTGACCAGGTTGCACATATTTTTACTGGCAAATATCTTACTAAAAATTACTATAAAATACCTCTTATTGTGCCTATCCTGTCAAGCATTTGTGTCAAAGGCGAACATGCATAAAATTGTTATGTTATTTTCATCATGATCACATATAGCTAAACGAATTCTGCCTGCATGATAGCCTTCTAATTATCCGCATGTCTTATCACTTACAAAGATAATAGGCAAGAGAATTTCCCTAAACTGTCTAACAGCTCCCGCATGTGTTATAAACTCTGACACTCATCTTTGTACATAATTTACAAACTAGCAGCAATAATTGGCAGGGAATCTCTGGAAATGTGTTGAAATGTAATTGAACATGCATTGATGAAGAAAGTCAATTATCTACTACTCATTTTTACTATCTTTAATACATAAAAATACGTCCACACGATCCTTATCCTTATTTATAACTGCCTATGCTTTAATCAAATTATTGTTGAGGACACCTCCCTCTTCCTCTTCGGAAGTTACAATGTCTCCCTCGGCCAAAAATCCCTCGTCCACGTCCTCGTCCTCTCTGAAGTGAACTGGCAATGATTTCCTGTTGTCTCCTATGAAATGTATTTCAACAATTATTAAAGAACATGCACACTCACATCATTAGAGAATATAAAAGTAGTACAAACTCTTCGAATTCTAACTGCGCATTTTGCAACTCGATTCTTTGGCGTTCAGCTTGCCTGAAATACAAATACGTTCATAACTAAATTGCATGAACAATTGGATTTAAAATAAAGTTAAATCGTACAATCTAGCCTGCTCAGCTGCCTGATTCACTTGCTCCTCTTGAATTCTCTTCAGCCTTTCAACTTCCTCTTTTTGACGTTGTGCTGCAGCATCTTGAATTCTCTTCAGCCTTTCAACTTCCTCTTTTTGACGTTGTGCTGCAGCATCTTGAATTTTTACATCATTTTTCTGTGTGAACATTTTTGAAGCGTTTTCAAGGTTTCTTCCCAGCATCTCTTTATACTCCTCTTCAAATTCCTGCTTTCCTAATAGCTTGCAATTTTGAAATTTCTGTATTCCAGCAGATATATAAACTCCTAAAAATTGCTCAACATTTGGATGTCCTTCAGAAAAAGGCTTCAAACCCTGTCCCACTGAAGTAATAAATTCTGCCTCCAATAATTTAACTAAATTCATATGTTGCAGCTCCAAAGTAGACAGGTAAACTGAGTGTGGAGCAGGAAGTCATGAATATTGAAAGAAACCAGCCCATTTGGAAACAAATTGTGAAAGGTTTTCACCAGTAACGAATGTTCCTCCTACTCTCTTTCTGTTGGACAACACGACTTCCGGGCTAAAAAGTAATTTCACGTAATCCTTCATGATCTTAATAAAGTCAGCATCTCCTAAAGATGCTGCAGCATTATTAGCCGAAACCATTTATTTTCCAGGTTAGGGCATCGCAGTCACGGAGCACTGGTTAAAGTGAGAAAGAACTTTTCTATTGCTCTGCACACTTTCTGATCCCTCTGTAAGTTAAGTGTTTTCAAAGAATTTATTGTACAGGTTTTCACCAAGCGATGAAGGCAAAGTAGCAGTGTGGTTTCCGAAAGGAAATCACGAATTAGTATATTAAGATTAGACTTGTCCTCTCCACCCCTTAGTATATAAAAAATTCTAGATTTAAAAATTAAAACTAATAGAAAACAGAAATACTAATTTCTTGCATACTCTGAACTGAAGTGGATAGCATCGTTCACAAAACTCATTAGGAAGTCCAGAAACTGCCAGTCTCTCTGATCCATCGTATTCATTACGTTGTAAAACATGAAACAAGAAAGCAGTGCACTAAATGCAAACACAGTTTGATTGTCTGTCACGGGAGACTCGTCATCGAAAAGTCCTTGTGTGTCCATAAGAAGAACCGCAACTTCCGTCCCATTTCCAACTTCAATTGAGAAAAATTTCGGCCACAGGTCGATTCCCACTGTACACTTGTTGGCTCCACCATCGCATGCAAATTGATTTGGAAGGTTTATGTCAATCCAATCCTTTGGATTTGACTTCCCATAAAGGAGATATCTCAACATGATGTTCAACATAAAAGACTTCCCAGTTTTAAATGTTCCATTTATGGAGTAAATGGCGACTTCCTTGTTCCCTATCTTCGAAAGCAGGGCTTCTAACTCGGTGGTATTTGAGTTAAACGAAGATAAACTTGATGTCAGAACTTTGATTGTGTTTCGAGAAAAAGAGGCCATTGTGTAAATATTTTAAATCAGGCTTTCTACTTCTGTTGATTTGGTAGGCACTCTGTTGTCCCTTCTGTTGCTATATGCTTTCGTTGCTTTCTGTTCTTATTCTGATGAGCTTGTATGAACTTCGATACTGTTTGCTATTGGAAGGATCACTCAGTCACTATTGACGCTATATGAAAAACTGAGTGTCAGTTCGGCATTGTCCGTTTGTGAGTGTTTGCTGATATCAATTTACAACATCCACACCATTTTATAACGTACAATTGTCTATAGGATGTATCGTACATTGTTTGATACAGGCTAATGATTCATTGTGTAATACATGCTCAAAAAATGTAAACACGGTCCGTATCTCAAATATTTAAGGTGACCATAATGCCGTTCACTACCCAACTCAACTCCACCTCAAGTCGAAATATGGCTGCAAGAACATTTCAACATACAAAGATGCTAAATTTGTTATAGGCACTACGGTTCGTAATGTAAACCTAACGTCTAATACTGAACTAACTTCTTTCTAACTAACTTCACACGTGGCAGAATATTCAAAGTATGCTCAACATTTAATCACTTGTTGCTAAACATGCCATCTGGTCACCATTTTGTAACTGAACAAATACATGACATGACTCTTCTGTCCTCATCGATCTGGATTTACAGGCTTAACTGAGCGGACATAAATTCCAAAGCATGACGTTACCAAGTCCATGACTATTTGCGATAAGTCTGTATCAGAATTCCTGACTGATGAGTGCAGTAACTTGAATATTCCAAAGCAAAATTACTCATTTGTCACATTTCAAAGTTTGACTTTGTCCGTATTTATCTTCTCCATCAACGTTAATTCAAAAAGGAAGCATAAAAATATACCTACCTGATATCTTTGCTCTGAATAAGTAACAAAGAGAAGCCAGTGACGTTATCCTGAATTTTAAAACTGAACTGATTCATCCCTGCTAGCCTGCAAGACACGGCGGGCATTTTCTACGCATAAACTATACGATCTTTGGAGTTTGCACAGGGTACTTTCATCCTTTAACATTTTTCCTATCTGTTATTCCAAATAAGTTCCTTGTCATATCTTTAACGCTATCAAAGTAATTTGAAATATATCCAACAAAACAAATCGTTAGTGGTTCAAACTCAAAAGAAACCCAAAATGTCATCTCCTGTGCAAGTACTTTCTTTATCAAAGCAAAA